>LQNS02277100.1:2658403-2690848 GCA_001587735.2 Parhyale hawaiensis
GGCCCGCGCTCTTGCAACATAAACAGATCGCCGAAAATTTATTTTCGCCCCAAAAAAATTGCTGTTTGGCCGCACCGATTGCGGGATCTTTCAGTGAACGAAAAAAGCAAGAAAATCCTTGCGGATTGCAGGAACGCTTTTGACGGCGTCTATCTGTCGGACGGAATTGTTGAGCTCAGGATTACTCTGCGCACATCCGCTGCAAATGGATATACCTTCGCCTATCATCATCATCATTGATATGCATAAGCTATTTTGGGGGTTTGATATCTTTTTGAATAATCTTGCTTATTATTATTTATGGTAAGAATTACCGGAACAGAGTTTTAGTAGCGTGTGTTTTAATTGGTATCTCCATGCATTGTTTTCACTCGGAATGACAGCTTTCTCTTCTACAAAACTCACTTGCTACTTGTGTCGCTCTCTGGAGGTTGTTTATCGTCCCATGAGTTCAATATCTTGACTTGCATATCACCTGCGAGATATTACCAAATTTTTGGTGCTTTGGAACACGCACATTTTTTTTTTCTTGCGTTCACCACCTAACGTCCCAAAGTTTTTCCGGATTTACACTACATCCGTCAAATAAGTAGCATCTTTAAATATTAAAATATCTTTCCCATTTATGTGGCCCTAATTACAAAGCAATTTTTGGGAGACATAAAGAGTTACTAAATGCTAAAGGTTTACTGAAGGCTTAAACGCATTGGGGCTCCATTTTTATAGCGCTGGCTTACGTAGCACAGATGACAGATATCATAGAGCAGCTGCGCTTCTTTATTTCTGACATCAGCATAGTAATGTTCGTAAAACTCCGAATAAAAATTTCCAGAAGCTCATTACTCGTTTTCCTTAAGAGTTTAACGCTACCTTTGCTCTCTAGGCCATTGATTGATTAGAAGCACTTCACTCACTAGAGGTAATAAAGGTTTATGCCAATGGATTAACAAGAAACCTTCTTCGCGGTTGAATAATATCTATAGTCGGTGCATCTTATTATTTCTTCACACTACCGAACGTAAACCCTCTATGCAGTTAAGAACCTCGATATGGTGCACTGATGAGCTTACGGATTGCTAAAAAGAACTTTATTTTCCCTTACGGCAACGGAAAATAATGTACATGCTAAGTCAGCAGGGTACTCAAAGAATACATAGCTATCTTTCCATTACGGCAACATCGAAAGCTCACGTGCAAAGTCTGCAGACTGCTCATTAAGGTGTTCGTTTCCCATTTCGGTAACTAGAAAATAATAACCCACATGCAAAGTCAACGGACTATGCATTAAAAAGTTCATTTTTCATTTCAGTAACTAGAAATGACTCACATGCAAAAGTCTACGGACTAGGCGCCGAATAGTTCCTTTGCAATTTCGGTAACAGGAAATAACTCACGTGCAAAGTCTATCTGTAACTAGAAATAACTCCCTTCCAAAGTCTACAGACAACGCAGTGAAAAGTTCATATTCCATATCGGTAACTAGAAATAACTCACGAGCAAAGTTTATGGACTACATACGTACTGCAAAGTTCGTTTTTCATTTTAGCAAATAGAAATAACACACACACAAAATCTACGGCCTACGCTGTGGAAAGTTCCTTTTCCATTTCGGCCAGTAGAAATAACTCACCTGCAAAGTCTACGGACTACGTACAGAAAAGTTTCTTCTTATTCGCCCGTCTTAATCGTTCTGTAGAAGCTCCTTGTGTGCAGCATTCCGGCATCCCAAAGCCTTCTGTGGATCACCATCATAAGAAAGCTCATTGCATAACAAGAACGCCAGGCCTTCATTTGCACTTCGAAGCAACTTAGAAACCTTGCAGTTTCTATGCCAAAAGTTGCCTTATAATCGCGAGCCGAATAGGCGGCATATTTCTGTGTTTTCTCTGAAACGGGCAGCTTTGCTCCGCAGACTTTTGCGAGAATGGCGTTCTTCGCCTAACTCTCTGAACTAATTTAGAGCACCCGTTGCAGTTCCCACCAAGTAAATAAAGTTCGTGTTTGGAGTGTCTCTCAGAAAGGTCGGTTAGAAGGACACTTTTGCCGATACTTTGAAGAATAGTTGGAAGCTGCGAACATTTACGGCCAGCCGTTAGAGGCTTGGTAAACAGAGCGCCTCCGATAATTGAACGGTGAAAAGGAGAAATAGTCCATAAGAGTTTTTACTGGAGGGTAATCCATGCATTATTAGCCTGTTACGCAACTTTGTGACAAACTGTTCTTCTGTTTTCTTCCCTTTTCGTACTTACACCGAGAGTCTTCGATGCACTTTTTCTTCTTCTTTTTTTTATGTGGTGTTTTTGGTTTCCGTACAGTACATGACGGACCATTTTAACATGTGTTTCCTTTGCATCCTGTCATTTCAGCAGCTCAACTGACAGTAATCTTTGTGCTTTTTCGTCGTTTTCTGATGAATGATGTTCCACGTTTTGTGTTTGTGACGCGCAGATGTGTTAAGCAGCAAGTCTGCTTCTCTTTTTATTCCTGCTTCCTCTACCAGTGTTCACTGTGTTGCTGACTAGCTCTGCGTTCCTCGCTTTACTTAACCACTACTATATGACTATCCATGTTGTTAATAGCTACTATATTTTTCTATGGAAATTATTGCTTCATGTATTAGGATCTTAGTAAGGAATTTTCCTACTCCATTGCAATCAAATCCTATTCTTCATTTTTTCTCACACTGCTTCTCCTACTTAGGTAAAACGACGATGGCTCGAAAAGAGCAGGAGTGGGGGTCTCTGCTCCTCCGAAGCTGCTGCTGGCCTGTTGATGCAAGCTTTCTAATCTCCACTAAACTTATGTGCGGAAATAAATGACTTTCTTTTTGTCTCGTCAACGTCCTGTATGTATCTCATTCCCATGTCATGTCCATTCTGCCGCTGCTCTGGTATTGTCTTACTTTCTAGAATAACCACTTCTGTTTTGTTTTTATACAGGCCGAAATTTTTAAATTCCCGATTTTATATTCTTTTATGTTCTTTAATCCCTACTTGTCCATTAACTAATATTCATATCCCCGCATTCACAATTCGTTATAATATTTTCTTTCAAATGCCTACTTTTTCCATTTTATGATGTATTTAAATCCCTGCTTTTGCACTTTCTCAATAATTTAAGTCAATGCTTTTACTTTCTTCTTATGAATTCCATGGCTTTTGTTTTTTCTCATAATTTTGGATGCTACTGTTTTGCTTTATCCCAGTTATTTATAATTAAAATCCCTTCTTTTACCTGCGCTCGTATTATCTAGAAACCCCTTCTTTTCATTTTTTTTCAGCATTTCAAAAACCAATATTTTCGACCTTTCTCTTTTTTTACGAACCACTGCTCTTCCTTTTCTTCGTAGATTTTTTAAGCTAGTGTTTTTACTTTTCCCTATCTACAAAAAAAAAAGAAACATTGTTTTGCCTCGTCAATTTTCTAAAAATCCCTACTTCTTGCGCTTTCATTTTTGAAATAAAGATTTTCAGCACAGCTCCTCCTGGAGATTTCAAAATTTCATGCTTCGCAACGCCTTTAGCGACCTTCACGAGCATTAAATGTCCTTCTAAAGGCCTGAAATCTTAATAGGTCGAGCAGCGGCGCTGGAGGTCCGCCGGTCTCAGGTGCTTCTTTTTGATGTAGGTCTCGCTCGACATTTCATTTAATTCTTGGCCAGGCAAATGTGTTTTCTCTTTCCCCAGATTTTTCACGCCGAGCTCATTCTTCGCTGAGATTTTTGCCTTATCGGCCCAAGAATGTTTAATTAGATCGGGTGTAATAGAGCCAAATATAATTTATTTTAGAGAAAATGCAATTGGATTAGATGAGATAGCTGACAGAGGATGAACCAAAGGCCTATTTCCAAAAAGGGAACGACGCCCAGGCTTTCACCAGCTTCACATTATCGCCGTTTGTATCGAGTTAAGAAATAATGAGCTTTATAATTAATACTTGGGAATAAAGTCTCCCTTCTTATAAACAATTTATTTTTGGTTGCGGGCAGTTGAGCCAAGAGAAAGCCTGTGAACCTAATAGGTACCATAGCATTAGCTGAGCTTCCGGGTGTATTAATTTCACCGGCGCTTTTGCAACTTTTCTCCCTGCTGCTTCTGACGATCTTCATTCTGTTATCTTCTTTTCTTGCTCACTATTCTTCTTCTGTAAATGCATTTTGTGGCATTGTTGGCATACTCCATGTACCATGCTGTTTTCTGTGTTTAGTTGTTTTTCCATGTATAGATTTTCATTTTTGGCATACAAGTACGCTTTTATTTCTTTCATTGATACCATCTTTGTGTCTATACACACACAAACCGATGCATCCTAATATCTCGTATCATTCCTCGTTGTTGTTCTCTCCCACCTGCCCTTCATTACTGTTCCCCAGCACCTTCCCTCGTTGGTATTCCCTCGCACCTTCTTTAACTGTTATTCCCGAGCATCAGCTCTTGTTACGTTCTCTGGCATTTTCCCTCGTTGCGTTCCCTCATACTTTCCCTCGTTTCTGTTCTCTGGGACCTTTCGAAGGCCCGCCCTCAACCTCATTGCAGATTGTCACGGTTCCAATAGACGATGAAGATTTGTCAGCGTCTAAGTTTTCCAATACAACACCTTAGGCTAAATAGTTCCCTATAAAATAAGAAATTGGCAACGCTGCCTCCTTCGAAAGGCCATTGATTTCAATCCTGGGAAATCGAGTCGCCGTTCTGGATGAAATAGGGAAACTTGGGAAAAAAGGAACGCCTCGCGCCGCTGGCTTTGTCCGCGGAAGTGGCACCGACTTTTCGGAGGAAAGCAAATTTTTCTCGTAAAGTACCTATTTGTTTGAAGCCATTATGCGCTTGCTGCTGTAAAATGCATTTTCAGTCAAATTGCATGGCGTTGCGACATGTCGGGTCTTTTTCATCAAATCCTTAACAAGTTCTAATCAAAAATGAATAATCGTGTCAGCTCTACTATTAGAAAGCTGGTCAAATGGTCTTCATATGGCTTTCAAGTATAATTTTTTAGGCTTAACTGGGAAATTAATTGTTTAGCTATTATTGTTCTAACAGAGTCGCTGCTGAAAGTTCATGTACATTACAAATTAAAATAAGATATTGGAATCAAAATGACACAACAAAAGTGTTAATGTTGAATTTAATTAGAAAAGGACTATTACCGGCTATCAGTATGTCTGTGGGCTCCCCAATTGCCAGTGATGCTCAGAGTGTACGTCAAGACCTACCAGCAATCTCTAGACTTACTCGAAGTTAAAGAGCGTTCGTATATTTTTCATGGTCTCCGTTTGTGAGTTTTAGTATCCAATGAAGTTGCTGAAGATCAATAATGCTCACGTGTCACCAAGCGTTTTTCGTAATTACATATTTAATATCAGGTGAGTATGGTAAGTCATTTACAAATCGCTGTTCCTTTTGACTTCGAAACATCCCAACTTCATTAAAAATTTTATTACAAACAGAAAAGCTTGCAAATATATTTTCAGTAAAGTCTTGGCGAAACTGATGCATTTTTGGAAACTGAGCATTACTTAACAGTAGGTAAAAACATATCCCACAGAGAGACAGTCTCTGTATTTATTTTCTAGATAAATATAATTTCGAGCTTCGTACATGCAGCATTGTAACTAAGTAATTTTTTCATAGTTCTTCTTATGCAGACTTTCCCACTCTAATGTCGTTTCAAACCTGATTCACTAAGATTCTAACTGAAAGCCCATTCTAGAGGATGACCCCATATACTTTCCGATAAGAACATAATACCAACTTATTACACTCTTAATGATAACTAAAATTTTATTTTAGAAAGAAGGCGATGTCCTTGTTAACCGTTTCCTGCGATGTACTACTGATATTCAATATGATTTATTCTGGAGGGAAGACACTGCTTTCGTTTTCCAAAATATCATCTTATGGTACCTGGCTTTTCTAAGTAAATACGTTTCAAACCAAAGCGATTGCACTGCACCGCATGTATTTTTCCGCAATATATGCTACTTTTCGCAAAGGATTGCAATATCATAAGAGAGTGCTCTGTAGTTTTTGTTAAAATATTTTCAAGTGATGCATATAGTGAGTAGAATTTGTTCAAACAAAATTATGCTCTGTACGTTCTCGTAAGAATTTCTACCAGCACTGATAAATTTAGGTAGAATGTTGGACTGCACCGGTACCGCTGGTACCGGGATCGTCTTTGTGCCAGACAAGTGAGTTCTTGCAGCGCTCGCTTGCTGAGTCGGCATTTCTGACGTTCAGACGCTACTGCAGGAATACTGACCTCAATGAGAAATTGATTTGTTTGGGAGAAGGGGTCGGTGTTGTCGCACGAGGTTCACGTCTCTGACGTTAGAGCTCTGACAATAGTGGTCGACTGCAGCCGTGAACTCTTCTGTAGCTAACGGGCATATAAGTTGATATCTACAGCACGAAACAGTGCCGGTGTATTTCCCACTTGGGGTGCAATGTGACGTTGACGTACTTTTACTTTACATGTTATCGCAGCTCATTAATTTGGTCTAGAAAACCATAGGCGGAAGCTCCGTGGCTCGTTCATTGCAACCCTCCGTTACTTTTTCATGTAAAAGTTTTGCCTCGAAATTATCTCTTCCTGTTATCCATCCTTATTGCATTGCTTCATAGCAATGAATATGAATTGTCAACACACACTGGAATTATGATATAATAGAACTTGTAGTTACGTTGGCCAAAAACTGATAACAGGATTATCGCTCTTTACATGCAAGTTCTGTAATAAATGGAAAGTGATTTACATCTGGTAGACAGTACTTCTGACATCCTTCGGATTTCTTAGTTCGATATTTCTATTCTCCGAAAATGTAGAATTTGGTAAACCAATATTATTTTTTTGATATTGGAGCCCTACCAAAGTAAGCCATGGCTCAGACGTTACAAAGGCTAGAACATTATCATTTCGAACTAGAATATAGATTTAGGTACACTGAGTGCACACCAAAGTTTGTGTTCTCAAACACTTCGTAAAGTTGGGGGTTTCGTACTCTACACGTAATTACTGTGGACATGGATATAGTTCTGTTCTTTTTTGTCTTGAATTAGCAATTATAATTATTTATCACTCACCCATCTAATTACACATTTTTTAAACTATAAAATAACGTTAATTATAACTGCATTTAAAGAGGCGATAATATCGGTGTCTTGACATCGTTATTTATTATTATTATTTTTTTGCAACTATACGTTGTATTTTACCACTAATAATTTATATGCTGCGGGTATGATATCAATAACGGCCAAGTTTTATGGTTTCCTGTTTATTACACTAACTAGTCTCTCTTAACTACATTTTAATACGGTTTTGAAAGAATAANTATTATTATTATTTTTTTTGCAACTATACGTTGTATTTTACCACTAATAATTTATATGCTGCGGGTATGATATCAATAACGGCCAAGTTTTATGGTTTCCTGTTTATTACACTAACTAGTCTCTCTTAACTACATTTTAATCGGTTTTGAAAGAATAAAACCACTTTGGTCAAAGTTTTCAGAGCCCCCTATGAAGAGTCCACAAATTCTGAGCCCAGATATCTCTAGTTCATCATGAAACTGAACATTAAGCGTTCCTGTAATATTATGTTGTATTTAAGATCCACGCCTAGTTACTGTAATCTATAGGTAACTTGCCTATTCCAGACTGCCTGGCTGCAACCTCCAACTGGCAGGCTGGCAAATCCAGACCTAGCTACTGCTTGACAATCCAGGCTTCCAGTTAGCTTTAAAATCGATGCCTAGGTCCTACTAGAATATCCAGTCTTCCAGTTGGGAGGATTGACTATCCAGGCCTCCAGTTACGAGTCTTGAAAATAGAGGCTTTTAGCTGCTGTTTCAGCATCCAAATTTCCGATTGCATCCTCCAGCTCGTAAGCTTGAAAATCCAGGCCTAGCTACTGCTTGAAAATCCAGGCCTAGCCCAGCTCCTGGCAGCAATAGGAAGCCCGCCTGTTCAAAACGGCTAGGCTCCAGCCTCCAGTTGGCAGGCTGCTCCAGATTTCCCTTCCTTACTAATGTGATCAGATTTTTTGGGGGGCGTCGGCAGCAGCCGCAACCTTTTGTTCCTCCGACACAAGACTGACGGGACTCTTCTTCTAGTGCCTGAGAGATTCACTCATTTTCTGCATTGCTGTTTTATTTTTGCAGCTCCCTCTTAATGTGGCATTGCTGGTAAAGAGGATAGAGCTGCCCCAGTCTCGGTTTGATAGTCTTTTCAATATTATAAAGTGAATTTTTTGCATGCGGAAGTCAGCTTGAAAATTGCTGTTAAGAGTGATAAAAGCTTCATCCCATTGTCTCTGTAAGAGGAAGACAGTTTGCTTTTTTAGGAGGAGCGAAATTATGAACAATATCTTTAGAAGGTCGTCCAACCTAGTTCTGACACAAGCACCAAAAAATATACTGCCATGCATAGTAAAAAAATAAAATAAAAAGAACACTTTGAGTTTGTATATTCATTAAGTAGATGATATTGCCCTGCTTGTCTGATATGATTGGAAAACATGTTGAAGTTTTCACACTCACACAGTAATTTTGAGCTAGAGTTTTTGTTATAGAAAAATAACGATGATTTCCAGCTAGAAGGTACCTAATTGTATGTACAGCGCTGCATGTTTAATGAGAAAAATCAAGAAATTGGTCAATACAAATCTATACATCGCAAAGATTTTCAGTCATTCAATTTTTTTGTCTTATAGGACAAATGTACTTAAATACTACGGTGAACTATGCTTATTCTACAATTTCAAGGAACCCATATCTAAATACAAACAGTTGCATAGCCATTAGTGGACAATAGTTTTTCAGTTTGTGTGTGTGCGCTCAACTTTCAATTCCGGGAACACATATACTAGCGCAAATTTTTGGTAACGGTGTTGGCAGTACTTCTCCAGTATTTTCTGCTCAATTTGCAATATCAAGGAACATATAGACGAGCACAGTTATATAGCTCATGCAGCTACAGACTGTGGTATTTCAGCTTACTCTGTTCTCTCATGTAATGTCGTGGCCTACATTCACATACAGCTACATACAGTGGTATTTCAGCTTACTCTGTTCTCTCATGTAATGTCGTGGCCTACATTCACATACACGGGCAAATACTTGATATAGTAATGGAAAGTAGCTGTCCAGTAAGAGTACTGTACTAAATTGTATCTTTCAAGAGCTAAGTGACACACATATACGAGTACAAATACTTGATATATTTAGCTATAGAAAGTAGCTGTCCAGTAAGAGTACTGTACTAAATTGTATCTTTCAAGAGCTAAGTGACACACATATACGAGAACAAATACTTGATACATAGCAATGGAAAGTAGCTGTTCAGTTAAAGTACTGTACTAATTTCGCAACTTCCTGGAGCCAGGGCTCGCTTTATCCATCCAGTATTACTCAACGTTCCAAAACGCTTCACAGTCTTGCTTTTCAAGTGTCTAGAGAGTTTGCAGAGTCTAATTAAATAATTTTCTTGCTGGCTCCTCCCATTGAGGTTAGTTAGATCTTAACAAGCTCTTTCTTTCTTTTATTTCCTCTCAAGCGCCGAGACTCACTAACTAGGCTGTCATCTTCTTTAGATGTTTTCTGCTGGGAAATAAGGAGCGTCTTGCAAAAAGTAGAAGGAGAAAATTGTAAATTGTGCTCGCTTTCAGCAAAAATTATTTCCTCGTTTTGAAATTAATGTCTTTGGAAAGAGTTATTTTTTAAAGCAAAGCAGTTTTGAGCAAATTGTTTCGGATCTTTGAAAATAATGTCGTTTACAAAACTGTGTTTTGTATTTTGAAACAAAATGACTTGTTAAAATGTCTCCGCGTCTTTGAAGCAAATTTTGAACAAAACAATTGTGTTATATCAGAAGTTAATAATATCTTTCCAAACAAATAGCTTTGCTTTTATATACTAGGCAGATTTCTCTTCAAGATGACGCCTTTCTGAGCAAAACTTTCTAATGACCTATTAGTTCTCAGATTCCTGGAAGTATTTTGGTCTATGTTAAAGTTTTACAACCTCAACTATCTAACATAGTATATTTTTGGAGACTAAGCATTCTGTTATCGAGAAAATTTGTTCTTTACTAATTTTGAGTTATTTTTAGTAAAAATTTCTGATACTTGAAGCTCATCTCTACCGATAATACGTAAAACGAGGGAGGAGATCGATGCAAAAATTTAGGAATACATTTTAAAAAAATATATATATATACAATAAGGAGCATTATATTTCGTTTGTATGCCTGTGAAAACCCAACCTTTTACCTATCTCCCCTTATCCCAAGCGCTGTTGTTCATGCAAATTTGAAAAAAAGACATAAAAATCTAAAAAATGATGCTATTTCATGCGATATTCCACTAATTCAAAATACTAACTGAAACTGTTTAAGTTTTTTCTCATTTTCTTTTAAGGGTTCGCAAACATAAATCTATCTCTCTGAACTAAGATTTCTCATAATTTATATAGAGAAAGATTTTCTCGTGACGGCGATAGTCACCTTGGAAGCAGAAATTTTGCTATATTTTCAATTTATAAAAAGCAGCGGGCTTCATCTCTTTGGTGCCAAGAGCTTCTGCGACTTTTTGGCTTTCAGTTTTATTGCTTTATTTTGGACGCTGTGGGCGGTGAGATTCTTCAGGGACTATCTTAACAGCTATTGCTTGACAAATATGTTCGTCAATTTATTTCAAAGAATAGCAAAAGTCGTTTCTTTGATTTATATTTTAATAATTCTGTAACAGCCTTTCATTAATACATGGCAGGTTAAAAATAATACTGTACCGTAAGTTTATTATATTTCTATTAATTTTTTCTCAATCGTCGGAGTTTCAAGACATTGTTTCCATTTGCAGTAAATAGAACGAGTATGCTCTACTGAGGTCCTAATATTGAGGTTGCACGATGGTCCTGGCTTCCAGGTGTGCAAGGAGGTTTAATAGGAGGGAACGAAAAGCTTCAGCGACGAAGCTTAACTCTCTAGCAAGGCTGAAGTCTGGCTGACTCGCTGCGCAAATGTATTACAATTCAAAATACAAAATTCTGCTTTACTACGCAATTTTATAATAAAACTCAGAGCTAGAATTATAGAAAAGATACCCAATTTACTGCAACAAATTATAAAAATACGAAGGAAAACAAAATAGACGTCAAATTATAAAATTGGTAACGTCAAGTTATAAAATCGGTAAACGTTTCAGGTTTCACCCATCATTAGTACTTCTATAATGAGAGTTTTTGAGCACGCTGGAAGAAGCTGTAGTGCTGGCTGGCAATATTCTTACACAGCCTCCATTTTCTTCTGTGCGACTTCATGCTGAGGCGTGTGGCTCCCGTGTGCCCCTAGAGAATTTCAAAACGCTTTCTTTGCGCAATACCTTAGAATTAAGATTACTAGAATCACTCTATATTTTGAAACAGAAACCAATTTTAAATGACCAAAATAGTGCTCATCCTCTTTTTATTGTCAGTCCATAGGAGCTTAAAAAAAAATTCTTAGGAATTCCTTTTTCATGTCTCAGCTATTTCTTCTGCAAAAAAAAAAAAATGATTTTCGTTACAAAGGTACTGATGATGGGTGATATCCGAAACGTTTACCGATTTTATAATTTGACTTTACCAATTATATAATTTGACGTCTATTTTGTTTTCCTTCGTATTTTTATAATTCTGACTCTGAGTTGTATTACAATTGGATTGTTTAAAAAGCTTAAAAAGCTATCTGGGCACTGCAATGCAAAGCATACATACATACTGTAGTGTGCACGTGTGCAAGAGGGAATTGAAGAGAACACTAAGTTGTATGTACCGCAATGTACGACGAATGGCTGACAGGCTGTGGCTGTTGGAAGGCTGTAATTTCATGCTTGGACAGAGATATTCAACAGTGGCAGAAAAACAGAGTTTACGGGCCTATGGGGCTGAATTTATACCTTAGTGGCCTTCTTCTGCCATTAATAATCGCAAAAATGCCCTTATCTCACTTTACTATACACATAGATTTTAGAAAACTTTTTGTGAAAGCTGCGCTACCAGAAATCAGGTGCGCCATAAAAATAGGAAACTGGCTTGCCAAAAGAAAAACGACTTTGTTCCTTCCTTGCGGGTGTTAGCTATGATAAGTTGGCCAAGGGCATCGATCCATTCAAGTAGTCATCATTAGGTTAGGTAAACAGAAGTGACACTTATTAAAAAGCAGCTGTGTAAAATGTGATTCTTCGAGTGAAGTTTACTCATATTTGTAGACTTCTGTAGCGTAAGAAGTTTTATCAACACATAGCTTATTGGTCGGTGGTGCAGAGGGGATGACCAATTGCGAAGCTCTATTGGCAAGTGTCCTTTGCTGTTTAGAGCTCTTCGTGCAGTTATAGTGCACGGTTTGCTCCCGTTATTTGTCCATTTATGATTGGCTTTAAGTTCCGGATAAGAATAGCTTTGACTATGGGAAGCCGATGCTTGTCGCTTACGTGATGCAGTATTTTTGTTCCTTATCGAGCATTTCCCGTGAGATGTCGAGGTTATGCTGTTGCTGACTCTGAGTCCTGGGTCCGCCTGATTTCAAATGAAGAGTTAATCTGCCAGATAAATTGACGTTTTTATGCCGATGTATGAAGGTATCTTGAGCGTAAAGTCTCTAGGATGGCAGGTGTATTCATGTAAGATATTAGTTTTCTTGAGGTCGGATTCATGTTGTTCGGATTAAGTCACACGATGAGGTTACTGATGGCTGGAATGATTCCTGCAGTTGAGAGTTATCTTCAAACTGTCATTTCATTGCTGCTAATGCACTTTGCGTGTGTCCTGATGACATTTTTGAGGATTCTTTCGTCGGTTTCGTGTACTGTAGACATCTGATTCTAGCAAAACTCGGTTTGGGTAGCCATAACGCTTGCATCGCTAGTTTCTTGGTTGGCTGCGGTGGTTTGTCGATGTATCGTCGCAAAATAGCATGATGTTCATTGGTGCAAATTAAAAATAAAAAATGACGTAGACAATCTGTATCGTTTCTTCCATATACATTATAGCTATATTATATGTAAAGTAGGCTACAATAGGTCTGCACTTCTATAAATTTTACATTTAAAGTTCAGTGAACAGTAATTTTGACACCGCCTAATTGAATGGGTAATGAGTTCTCTTGCAGAACTGCTATCAGTAGATCAATAGCTAGTACTAGATAATTATGCAATTAAACGTTTGAAACTTGGAAACGTAGACACATTTAAAATTGTAAATAGTGTGTAATAAAACTATGAATTGTAACAACGTTTCAAAGTACCTTGCTCATGATCAGAAGAAAATTGTCAGAAAACTATAAAAAACACAACGAGAAATTAACCAATATATGTATATTCATTGGGTTTCAGGCAAACCTGCTTCAAGAAAAATTTGCTGTCAATATTTTATAAAATACATATATTACAGTAGATCTAATGTTGTCTCAATCACTGCTCGAACATATAGACATTGACTATCCTACACTTCATTGATCAAGAAACATTAAAGGATAATGCAGGATATATGCCACTTTTATCAATTGTATACTCTTGAATATTAACCTGGCAGAGGTGGACGAGTTGTAAATGCTCCACATTCGTACGGCAAGGGCGGGTGTAAGGTTAACTGTGTTTATCGCACGAGCAGCAGAGGCAGCAGTAGCACACCCAGAAGTTGAGGTGTATTTTAAGAAGGAATGCGTGGCCCTAACTTATCAGCAAAAGCTGGCTGCATCTGAGAGAGAGGAAGTTTCTATCGTATGTTTTTTTTCCGTGAGTGTGAAGAGCTAAAAAGTATGAGGAAAGGAATGCGGGGCTGCACCATGACTCATACATTCATGGGGTACGACACTAATGCCGATAAAAAATGGCGAGTACACGCAAAAGACTCTTGGTGTCCACGCCACGTTCGACTCAATATACTGTGTCCTTTTAAATAGTAGAAAGTTCACAGCTTTTGGATTTCTAAGTCACTTCAAGTATGAAGATATATCTGAATGTTATTAGTAAGTCATTTGGCAAGCAATCAATTAGTTTATAAGGTCCGAACGACACCTGCTGATGCTATATTGAGATCTCTGTCCAACAACCATTTCAAATTTTTCTCTTCCCTCTAGATATTCACCAGCTTCATTTTTTCCGTCTTTAGCAGTAGTTATCATCATACTTCCTTAGCATTTATTTACTTGGGTAAAGNTCAATTAGTTTATAAGGTCCGAATGACACCTGCTGATGCTATATTGAGATCTCTGTCCAACAACCATTTCAAATTTTTCTCTTCCCTCTAGATATTCACCAGCTTCATTTTTTCCGTCTTTAGCAGTAGTTATCATCATACTTCCTTAGTATTTATTTACTTGGGTAAAGTTAGACAGAATTCATTCTTCTGATGAGTTTGTTTGAGAATTAGAATTAATGTACCTAGTATTATGAGTCGATCGCCTTTACTCATTGCAGAAGTATAGGAATGAACAATTATAGTAATAGAAGTAACAGTGAAGGAAACTGGCTAGTACTAGTATCTGTACTACGTACAAATAGAAGTTGAAGTATTTGGTTATATCAGTTACAGAGTGCTTCGGGCTCTATAGTATCCCATCACACCATTTTCTATGCACTAGTTTCCGTTTTCACGGCTCACAAGACCTTCGGCTTCACGTGACATTAACCGGCGGTGAGTCACAGTCGGCCACGTAACTGTTTATATAGTAAATTTGTCACGCCGGTGGCGTTGACAAATATTCTTTGCTTCTTGTGGCAATTACTAGTTTGTCGTTCACTAATTTTTCCCTGAATACCTATGAATTTTGTTATTTATCAGCGTAATGGCAAGGAATCAAAGCTTGGGTTTTATCACCGTTCTGGGAACGGACCTCCTTAGCAGTCCAATATCCAGCATGCAATCGAAGCAAGCATTATGTATTCCTGTTTAGAAATTTATATAAAGGTTTATAGTTCTTATCTTCGAAAGAATCAATAATTTTAGTCCTCCAATTTATTTAGTATTTCATCGTTCATATCTTTTATTTATTACGGTAACAATTTTGATCTTATGACATCCCATGGTCAATTAGTAAAAAACTTGAATTTCTCTCCACCTCTATGCTCCCTTCAGTCTGCTTTTTCTTCACTCCTAATATTATTTCGTTATAATGCATTAACTAGGTTCGGGTCGAAAGAAGGTTATTTGTTACTAATTGTAACAACTTCCATGCATGTTGTTAAGAAAATATTCTGGTAGAAAGTCAGAAATGTTGTGGAGAAGCTAAGCTCAAGTCTAGACTTCTGTGTATAGACTCTGTCTATCGGATCAATGGTAAGCCTCACATTACCACGGGAAAATTATTTCTATTTCAATTCCGTTTGCTACCTTCAGATTTACTGCTTCGTTTAGTTCAACTATGTACTGCCTTTAATGTAACTGCTACCTTTAGGGCCACTATATTCTACTCTATACCTAATAGATACACTGTCTTTCATTCAAGGTTTCGATCATGCTCACAATCCACATTCACGCAGATACTTTTAAATTCTTAAGTACATCACCTTTACGGCCCTGAAAGACTTCAGATTTACTGCGCTTTATTATACTCTATTGGACTTCGCAGCCACAGCCTTTTTATAATCGAACTAATTTTTTAGATACCGTGCCCCAGTTTGCCACTTTTGCAGTGCTGTTGGAGCGGGACAGGGTATCGCTAAAATTTCGATCCATATACATATTAGTACTTCAGTTGTTGATTTACTTTAGGATTAAGGGTTTTTCAATGCAACAACTCAACTATCGATGAAATTTTATGTTATGGATCGGTAGTTAACGTAGCTTATGATTCAGTTGGCTGCATTCAACGAATTACTACGAAATAAACATAAGATATCATTTTACTCTGATTTTTCTTCCAAAGGCATCGCATTTGCTGTATTTCTACCCACAGCACCATATTTGCTACCTTTACGTTCAACAGCGCCAGTTGAGGAATTTTTCAATTCAAGAGCACCAGTTGTGGAATTCCTCAAATGAACAGTACCAATTGTGGAATTCCTCAATTTAACAACACCAACAGTTGCGGCATTTTTTCAATTCTTCCTCGCATATTTGCCCCACCGAAGCATAGCTTATACTCCAATCTAATATCTACCAGTTTCAATAAAGCCGTAATCACGGACTGAGCAAATCTGAGGCTGCTCTCCGTTCAATATATAGAGCTTAATTAAAATGGCATCGACAAGTCAAAAGTTTTGAAGGGAAACTCGCGTTTGCCATGGCAACGCCGCCCTGTTTACCTTCAGCGGTTCCCTTGGCGCCGTCTTTTTCTCCAGCGCATGTTGTTTTCTTAAGGTTTATAGTTGCCGTTTTTGAGTCGCCTTAGGTATTTTTGCTACATGCGTGTAAATGAGAGGATCTGAGAGCCTGGATGCCGGTTTATCCTTTTCGTTCGTTTGTTGTACACTCATTAATTTATCTAGGCACGGAAAAGTGAAGACCGTGCTTCGTTTGCAATGCAACGAAATGATTTTCCATGCTTTTCGCGATGACTAAAATATTCCATTTGATGTGTATTCGAGTTATTTTCATGCCTTACTCAATCACGAAAATATTTCGCATGATGTGTAATAGAATCAGCTTCCACACTTTACTCCATGATCAAAAGAATTGGTTTGGTGTGTTACTGAAGCATTTCCGCGCTGTGTGCTAATTACAATGTTCTACTTTAATTAAATGCAATTAATTTTTTTCCTGCATTGGGAAATACCCACAGTATTTCAGCTAATATTTATCAACATATTTCCTAATTTACATCATGCCACTATGTTTCATTTACAAATACGATATACCGTAATGCAAGAATTATATAAAATTTATACAATGCTACGAAAATACTAGATCGCATACAAAATTCCTGCATATCGTTGAGTGATTCTGATATCGATTCTTTTCAGAGGAGTTAAGCAAATGACTGCTCAAAAATAAAATCAACATGATTACATTTTCTAAACTGCTAGCTTTACTGCCCTTTCATGGAAGTGATTTTGATCTGAAGGCGGATAAACGCCACAGGTAGCTTTCTGTTCCCCCATACCTAGTTTGCTGCGACCTCTCTCACACAGCTGACTATCCACCAATAATGATGCTAAAATATCAGCATTCAAATCAGCTTATTAGCAAGTGCTACTAGTCAAGCATCGGATCTTTATTCAGACTAGGCCTCCCACGACCGCTTGGTGCTCTTAGTTTTCAAAATAATCTATTTCAAGAGAGCTTACCATCTCGTCCAAAACGTTCGCAGTACCACTCGACAAGGTCCTCCAAGTCCAACGTGGCAATGTAGATAGCATAACTGAACAATTTCAGAAGGCTCCGGATGGGAACAGACATTTCTCAAATTATAGTAAGGATTCGCAGTGAACTAAAACTCTGAGAGATGTTAACTTTACTGTTGTTGACAAAGAAGTGACAGAATATTGCGAATATTTGCACTGTTCACCGGAAGCGCGATGATGGCACTAAATGGTCCTAACAGATCATTAAACCGCCTCAGAAAAAAAAGCGGTGACTCAACTTCAAGGGAGGCTAAAAATTTGTCAGGGGTCTCCCTGCCTGTAAAGTAGTGCAGAGGAAACCTTGACCCTGCTCCCAAGACTGCGCATTTGTGGCTGTGACTGCAGAGCCACCGCGAGGTGGCGCTCTACTTGAGGCGACCCTTGAGACCGAAATAGACCACTAGACCGTTGGGTGCACAGGGTGATGGCCCAGTTGTCGCTTTAGCCATGTATTAAAAGCAAGGCTCGGAAAAAAGTTCCTGGATTTACTGATTTTTCATCCATTTATTCACACTTTCATGTTATGGTATTGCATCGAAATAAAAAGAGCGTGTCCATTATACGGGCTAGAGAACATGGGTTGTCGGTTCGGGGTTTGTACTATTCACTGGGCATACATTTTTCTTTCAGACTTGGTATATGTTTTTACACCAACGTAGCGGTGATACGGGTCCAGGCATGAATGCAGAATGAAACAGTTTCTTGCGGCATTTTTCATCTGTCCGAATTACTTATTATCAATCCTTTCGTTAATTAATATCTCTCATAGGAATAGCACCAGGTGAAATGTAGTACATAGACCACGCAATAAAAGACAAATTTACGGATAGGGCAAAATTCCTTTCCGTGGGCTCACTGAATTTAATAAAACTTTAGGAAACCGCGCCATTGTATCACAGTAAACATTGGCCGTACGTTACCAGCTAAAACTAAATCATAGCGCTTTGGTTCAATGGTAGACAAGTAATGCCGGGGACACATGTGCATTTCTACGCCCAACTGGTTGCTAGGATGCGCAGCTCGCGAGCCGTTGCAATACATACTTAAATTTGGTAGCATAGATACCGTGGCATAAATGACGTCCGAGTCTCGCATCCTTGAATCAAGTTGTCTGGGCATATGCCTAGTGTGTCCCCGGCATAAGGCAGAGACAGATACGGCATGACACTTGTATTTGTTATATCGGGGCCACACTATACAACTGCAGGCACAACTTGATGCGAGGATGTGCTACTTGCACAACGTTCATGACACCGAATCAATGCTGACGACTTGAAATTATAGTGTGGTCCGGCATTAGGCGCTTTCAATACACTATAAGGTTAGTTGTTTACATGTTGGGTGGTAGCGTTTACCGCAGTTTAATTGCGCGATTTAACTCATAACGCATGGTGTTGTTTACCGTGCGCTAATTGCTTATTTTTGAATGATTATGTGCGGAAATTATTTGCATACGCTAGTTGCATAATTTCATTTGGTAACGTACGGACGTTGTTTACCTCACGGTAATTACCTTAAATGTGTTTGATAACGTACGATAGATGTTGAACATACGTTAATTGAATATTTTCATTTGCTGGGGTACGGAAGTTGTTTACAGTACGTAAATTTCATAATTTTGTTTAGCAGCGTACGGTAGTTGTTTACCAGATGTTAATTGCATATTTTCGGTTAATAGCGTATGAAAATTGTTTATCGCACGTTAATCGTATATCTTCTTTTGATAACGTACGAAATTTGTTCCCCGTACGTTTATTATATATTTTCAGTTGCTAACGTATGGAAGTTGCTTACAGTAACAGGATAACCACAGTCTCCAAGCTGGCCTTATTTTCGACCATCTTGCATCTTCTAAAGCGTAACAAAAAGTAGACAGATAAACAAACAAATAAACAAACACATGAACAAAGGAGTAAACAAATGAAAATTAAACTAATAAACAGATAATACCAATAATTCATTATATTGAGATATTCGGCATGAAGTAGATAGGCCAATAATAGGCCAGGTTGCAAATTTTGTAATTATATCGCGCTTCGATGGAGATCGATCAGCGTAAATTAGATCCGACTGTAGAATATTGTCCCAGTTGAAATTCTTATCATTTTCATCGAATGCACTTCCAGCTGAGCAAAGTTGCAATCTAAATCACGAAGATAGTTTCATCTTCTCTTAGCGCTGCCATCTAGTCGGATTTTTATTTCTTTCTCCTTTCATTAAAACTATATTTGCTCTCAAATCACAGAGTATAAGTTGAGTAGATGATCAGCGAAGCACAGGAGAATCATTTTTCAGGGTGCAGGGCAGCAATAATTCTTTCCAGATAAATTTCTTCCTCTGACGCAGAAGTCATCACCTCAGCCCAAAAATTTCGCTGTACTGAATATTTACCATGGTATATATAGGATACGTGGGGGGGAATTCGAATTTAATTTTAATTTGATTTTAATTCCAGTGATACTTGCTAAAAAATGGATTATTTTTGCATGCATGAAAGGGATGGGAGGAGTGCGCTGCCCTGGCGAAAAGAAACAGAGCGCACTCATATATTCTGTCAACTTGAGTTAGCAATTGCAAAGTGCATCTCTCGAAAGTATATTAGTTCTGAAGGCACAATCAATGAAGAAGGGTTATCTCAATTTTCTGGCTGTCATTTTTGGCAGCGCGTTGATTCTAGTTAATCACAAAGGCTCAGTACATACACTTTGTGTTATATTATCTGTATTGTAGTTTGTTGCGTCACGTGGCTATAAATATATAAATGCAACGCGGTAGTGACGTATGATTGCTAAGTACAGAAACGTACTGTACGTAGCACGAATGGTGTAATGAAAGCAAGCAAAAATAAGTTTGTAAGCCCAAATAGTAGAGAATTTTATCCTCATTATTTGTGCTGTGACAAACAGAATAGCAACACTGAGCAGTAAAATATATTTTGGGGGCACGAATGCGCATCATTAAACTGTTGTGCAGGGAGAAAACGGAAGAACGTACCTTCGATAGGAACAAATGTACACTTTGCAATAGATGTGTAATAATCTAGCACAAATCTGGGCCACTTCAGGATATAAAACTACAACAAACCTCTTGGGGTAACTAGAAATTATGCTAGAGAAGGGTATTCGCTGCAATCGTATTACGTAGGCAAGCATGACTGTGTAGCATACAGTAGTTGGGATATAATGTAAATGTACGCTCAAAAAAGAAAGCGCAATTTGCGTACGTGTGTGTGGGTGCCTGATGCAAGTGTGCACTTTGCAATAGTTACGCAATAAAAAAATCAAGTAATTTACGTACGGGTGCAAGATACAGGTATACGTGTTGCAATAGTTGTGCAATAAGAAAAAGAAAAGAAGCACAATGTGCTTACGTGGTCCCGATGCAAGTGTGCATGTTGCAATAATTGTGCAACGAGAACAAACGAAACACACTGCACGCACACGCGAGAACAGGACCAAAGAGGTAAGCAGAAGAGACTGCCAAAGAGACTGAAGGGTACTCAGCAGAGTTGGCAACCAGTCGACGTCCTCCCTTTCCGTGGGATAGAGCGGGTGTTCAGTGCAATGCTTATGTAGTAGTTCGCAGTGTTGTGTAAAACTTGTAATTTTTAACTCACGTATCTACGAAAATATTTACCGGAAGTAGAAACTGCGAGTGCATCTTCAGTTTAATGTTCAAGCTTAATTGTTTGTGTGTATGTGTGTGTGGCATCTCCCTGTGGCACGTCTAGCTTGCCGGAAGATGTATTTACTTTCTTTGTTCATTCGTAAAAGAAGAACAATGGCGTCAGCTTCTGCAGCAATTTGTTGATGCGCATGTGTTTGTTTTGTAATTTTCAGTGACAGCGCACACGGGTTTCGAGTTAAAAAAAATAGAAATAAAGAGACACATCTTTATTGCGTATGGACCACTTCCTCAGAAGAGTGATCGCACTGTAAAATCTCTCTACATATATATCAACTTATGCAGCCATTTTTATATGGTTAAACGTTCACGTATGTTTTTCCGTTTGTTTGGTTGTTCTTTAGCATCTTTCATACAATTTCGTCTGCGTTTAAACAACGTGATGCACATGGAAACATTTTCCTACAATTCAGAGGATGTTCGAAAACAGTTAGTTGCTTCCGATAAAAGATGTTAAATTTTTGTAAAGAAACTTCTGATGCTGACATAGGGAGACTCAGGGGTTCAAATGGTGTCCCCTTTCATAGCATCACCAGTATCTTTAGGTATTCGATGCCTACTATTTTCATTTCGGTGATATTTATGGTGTAAACTGACCCTCATTAAGATACAAGTCATCGTGTGGATGAAACTTCCAAACTCCCTAAATATATGTTTTTTTATGTGTGTGTAGGAGATGCCAGTGTTCAGTGCCCGAAACATCACAGGATATTACAGCGCAGTGCAAAATTAATACACCATTGCAGTATCAGCAGAAACCGCTCAGTTTCAGGTTGTGTTATCAGAAGCTTCTCTCAGAAACTGAAGGCATATAACGTTAAGTGAAATCCGTGTTCTATAGTGTAGATTTTATTGTTGAAGTAGTCACGTTTATATTAGTTTCTTCTCCAGTGTTCTTAATTTTCTCCTCCCGTTTTTTTCCTCCTTTAGTTCACAGTCCTTGGTAAAGTCAAACAAAATTAAAATAAGATGCCCTACACATCTTACAATTCATACAATTATTCGAATTATGGCAACAGTCGACCGTACAGTGGCAACAAATACACACCGTACAGCCAAGCATCCGCGTATGGATCGAATTCCTCCAGTGGCTACAGTCTCGCTCCCTCTGCAACTACAACTTCATTTTATCCTCACAAAGTTGGTTCTTCCAGCTCCGGAAGGTCTCCTTCTCCTTATGGACTAAAATCTTCAACATCGTCCACTCTTCTATCGAATTACGACACAGACTCGTCGACAAGAAGGAAGGTTTCGCCCGGGCCTTCTTTTTTGTCCGGCAATACTGCCTCTTTGAGGAAGGCTTTCGGAGACAGTGAGGCTGACACCGATGTACAAACACCATCTTACAGAAGCAAAAAGTTTAGTTCGGACGTCGACAAAAGTTACACGGACAGGGTTTATCGGCCTCCCAGAAATATCAGCAAGTTAGACACTTCGGTCTACGAATCAAAATGTGATTCCTTAGATCCTCCAAAACCGAAGGAAATCTTCAGCACCGAAATTAACTTGAGCAAACCGCCACAGGGGCCTTCAGCAAACCAGGAAGATATAAAAAGGAGCGATCCAGGAACCATCTCCCGAAATCGACAAGTGGTTCGGCTCACAATCAAACGCAATCGCGATGCAAAGAAAGACACCACCGATGTGAAAAGAAATTCTATTAAAACAGTTGCTCAAAAGCTGCTTGATAAATACACAATCACTGATAAGAAACCAGGGCCTAAGAGTCTTCATTATGGCCCAAAAGATCGCATGTTTTTCTCTGCTTCGTCTGATTCTGGTGATACTAAATCGAAGCGTGATTTGGGTGCCACAGAAGCACCAAGTTCTTTTACATTTAAGCCGAAAGAAGAACAACAGAAAAACGATGATGTATCTGTTTCCTCTGGCATATCCGTGAGTAATAATAGCCAGAAGAACATTTCCTCTGGGGTAAGGAAGCTTTCCAAACCAGGGGCGGAGCTGGAGGACGGAGTTGTAGTTTTTTGCAGAGCTACTGAGCACGCTGCTCAGGACGCGGAACTTCAGAGTGCCCAGGATGTCAAAGATATAATTGTGGCGGCTGCTCTCCATCCTGATGTTGACATCGAATCGGATGAGGAAATAAAGCAACTTATAGAAGCAGATAGCGGCGGCGAAAGTTTCCCCAATACACCAACAATTGCTGAAGATGAAAGTAAAAAAATATCCGGAAGAACCGTAAACCCAGTGGAGTCCATTGCCAAGAGAAGGGCAAGCGCTGAGACCAGTCTTAGCGACGGATCAATCATCGTGGACAAGCTCAAACGTTTTGTCAAACAGCAGGTGTCCATCAAAAAAGCTAGTGTAAAAAGACTGTCCAAGAATGGATCGAAAAAGGACTCGAGTCGATCCGGTGTTATTTCAGTGAAGCTTCAAGGAGTCAAGGATTCGAAAACAAGGAAGGGATCATCCAAACGAGACTACAATGAACAAACGTCTTCTATTGAGAACAAAATTGGAGAAACTCAAGCAAACTCCTGTGAGCTTTTGGCTACATCAGACAAAACTCGAGAGCAAGAGCGACTTTTCAAAAAAAGTCCTACACCCCAGGTCGCTTTGATGGAAGGCATGGAAAGAATAAAAATGAGCATTGCTGTCTGTGATAACATTTGCAAGAACAAAGAAGATTCCGAGAGCAACGCTACTTTTGAAAGCGGCCGGAACAGCCTGTCTTCTGAATCTTTTAGAAGCAGTTGCAGTAGCAGCATTAACGGATCTGCCGCTGTTATTGGGAGCCTGACGTTAGGTTTACAGCCGAGCGAATCCCAAGCGGCTTGTCTCGAAGATGCACCTTGGCGAAAGAAGAGATCACCTTACATAAATAAATCTAAAACATCAGCTAATCTTTTTAGTTCAGTAGCACCCTCTGATGACCCATCTTCTAATTTATATGGCCTTTCTAAATCTACCTCTTCCTTTACTCTTGATGATTCTTCGAGCAGAGTAGATGATGGCAGAGTAGATTCTAGTTTGAGAAATGAATTGCCTGACGTGACCGGTAAAATTTCTATTGCTATTGACAAAAACGAAGCCAGACGGGGATTGTCGGACTCGTGTGGTACGTTTTGGAAATTGGATGAAATCAGGGATGCTAGTTCTCTAGAAACGCACAATTCATCTGTAGGGAAGCACGCCTTTGGTGAAGAAATCGATCAAGACCGGAATGAGGATAGTATCGCTGTAAGACTATGGAATGACTCCAATGTCAATAATAGTGCAAGTAAATTCAACGAATTTCGAGAACCACCGACATTTGCTGAGGTAGTCAAAAGTGGTTTGAATTTGGAGAAGAATTCTCCCCAACCTGGTCACGCTGGCAAGTACAAAGCAAAAGAACAACCGCTTCTCTCGGACACAAGCGATGCATTGAACAATTCAGAAGAAAACCCGTTTTCATCGGGAATTAAGCAAACCATGAAAAAGACTCCGGCACCGAAGCAAGAACAACAAAACAAGCGTTCTAATTTGGACACAGTGGGAGGACTCTACAAAAAGTCTCCAAATATCGCAGGATCCGAGGCATGGCCGCCTCGAGCTTATAAGAAAGCGCCCGAATCTTTGATCGGACTCGAAAATGATCCCTCGAATAAAAAGGATGACCAACAAAAAGAGATTGGAACCAATAATAATCGAATCACTAAAGTTAAAGCCTGTAATGAAGATGGAACGTCTCAGCAATTATTTGAGAAAAAGATGGCAAGAAGTTCAGGTAAAAGTTTTCCAGCAGAACCTGAAAAGAATAAAGACGGAGAGTACCGCGACCAAAATAAAATCTCTATCAGTGTCGGCGGCCTGGGCGAAGGAAAAATTGATGGAAGTGGCCCTTGGAACGAGGCAAGGGAAAAAGTTTTGCCTGTAGACTCCAAATCAGTTGCGTGTACTGCTCTATCATCCTCTAATTCTAAACAAGACACTGTCGGCATTACGCCAGCAGCTCCTGAGAAGAAAATCTTCGAACAAGAACCTGCTCCAAACGAGATTACGGCGGACGGAGCTGGTGAAACGGTAAAAGAAAAGGGTAGGTTAGATATAAGAAAGATTCATTTAAAATCTTCAACCAAGGATGCCAGAGAAGCTGAGGGGAGAGATGTTAATAAAACATCGTTAACGAGAGAGATGGAATCCAAACCTGGAAAGAAACCAGTTTCTGGATTGGAATCTAGTACCAGTAAAATGCTAGGAAGAGAGCCTGAAAAGTCGTTAAAAGAGAAAAAGGACTGTACGTCTCAAAAAGAAGTTGGCTCTCAGTTGTCCGTTCAATATACCGAAGAAGAATCAATACAAACCAAAGTAACGGATGAGAGCAGCAAACAATCATCGTCCCAAGCAAAAACAAGTGATGTTCTTACTGCAGCTAACTCAACTGAGAATCTCAAAAAATTATCGCCAATGGACACTAGAGGCGACAGAAAAATTCCTGGTAAAGATGCTGGGGAGAAGAAATTTAATAAAAATCTCCAGTTACCATCGCCAAATGAAAAGAAATTAGATCAAGAAATTTGGAACGCTCGAAACGTGCTCAAACCGCGCCCTCTAGGCAAAGGAGTTCTCGGTGATAAAAATAAGACCGAGACCAACAAAGTTACAGACCAAACTCCGAAGAAAGTTTGGAAAAAACCGACGTTGGAGCCAAAGCCACCGCCAGTCGATGAGCTGAAGCAAGTTAGGAATGTTTTGAAGAGGCCAGGCAAATTAGGCATAGGCCTCGATCAGAAGAAAATTACGGCAGATGCCCAACTGTCCCCCAATAAAGCGAACGGAGAAGGCTCATTTCCAGGCAAGGCTAAGAAGTTGTGGAAAAAGCCGGGCGTTCCTCGGACAAATAGCAGAGATGCTCCTAGCGACTCCGAAGACGATGAGAAGAAGGACTCAAAGCCTGCGGCGTTTCACCGCAAGAAGAAGTCGCTCTCCAAATCACCGCCCAATTCTTCTGCAGATAAAAATTCTCCCTCGGATCCACTTGGTAAAATAACTCCACTATCGCCTAAAACCGCTGATAAAAGCTGCCCTAGAGCACTCGGGAGTGCAGACACTGCCCAACATCCCAAAAAATCCGCCTTAGCTTCGGCTTCTGCGACGCCTTCCGGAACGATCCAAAATTTCTCTTCAACAGTTACTGAAGCAACTCAGCCTGAGAATCTAATTGGACTTTGCGCTTCGAAATCTGCTGACTCAGCATACGGTTCAAGTCCCAGCACTCCGCAACCCAACGCTGCACTGCAGCCGGACTCGAAGCGGGCTTCCAAACCTTGCGACGAGAGCTCTGCTACCGGCGAAAAATTGAAACTTGACGGAGGAATTTGTAATGGTGAGTCCGTTCTTTTGTGTTCGCTCTTTGTGACGATTGTTGCCGTGTCGATGGACCGAAAAACGTCATATGACCAATTCTTAACACAATTGGCTTGTGCATATATGAATGTAGACGCATTTTTATTCAAAATAGTGTTTTGCAAAAAAGTAACACAAAAAAATGAAATTAAAATCAAGTAACTGAGAATATACGTTGCCCATGTAGGCTTAATATCTTATTTTGCTTTGAATTCAATTTTTTTCTTAATCGTAACGATATTCATCAAATATCTGCATTTATGTAGAAATCTGCTGATTTAATTTGTTATTCGACCCCCTTCATGGTAATATGGTGACCTGAGACGATGTCTGGAGGTATCCTTATAGATTTACAACTAAAAATTTGACAAATTAGAAACTCTTTTATTTTTTAGGCCTTGCTCCATATCCGCAATTTCTTAGCGTTTTGTCGCCGTTCGAAAGGAAATATTTTTTCCCTCCGAATTCCGCTACTGTTTTCCTTTTCCGTTAACATTTTTCTTGCTTTCGGCGGCGGAGATAACCCAATTTAGGGAAATTTCCATAGTCGCTGCAGCAAAGGTTCGCCGAAAATTTCCGTGTCTTGCAATTTCCCCTCAAATTTTACGCTGAGTTTCTGACATCAGTGATACTTTTGCGGCAACTTTTCATCTCTAGCGCTATTACTTTTCTTTTCACACCAACGCACGACTAGTTCGTCTCCAGTTCACTCTGAATTCTGGCAAAATTTTAAATGTATCTTGCTCGTTTGGGAGAGAAAAGTTGCGGAAGATTACTCCACCAAATCTCTCAATGTACAGGGGCCTCGCTCGAGCAAACCCAAAAACAGGAAAGCGTGTAGATTAATTCTCTCCGACTCGCTTAATTTAAAGGCAGCTCATGTTTTACTAACTCTGGACGGGACTGCAGCAGTATGTGTCTACATATAAATGAAACTTTAAGGCCTATGTCTTTACGGTCTTCAAGAAATAGACTTAAGCTTTTAATTTTGTGCTCTAAATGTTCTAACCCTATGCAGTTTCTGTACAGCATTTTTGTCATTATTTCTACTGAGGCTGTGTTCTCTCATGTATCATTTTACATCAGAAACTTTTGACAATTGTTCTTTCAGATTCTGTATTCTCCCAAGTTCCCATGCTATCAGTTTTCAATGGATATCTTCTGCAATTGTTTTCGCAGAAGCTTTATTCTCCCATGACTTCCGACTGTCTTGTTTGAGTGTTTTTTTTTTTTTTTTTGCAGTCGTACTTACAGATGCATTGGGTTCTCCAGTGATTTCCAACTGTCATGTTTTAGTTCTGTCATGTAATGCTAAGATTGAAGTTTTCATCAAAGTTTTCAAAAAGACTGTGGGCGTTCTCTAATGTTTCAGTGCTGTTATGCATCAGTGAGAACGTTATGCCATTCTCGTTATACTATGGATATTGTGTTTTTCAGTATTTCACAGATATTTTATTTTACTAGGGACTTTGAGCAATTCATCTTAGAGATGCTGCTTTCTTCTATATTTCAGTGTTGTCATATTTTAGTCAAAACTTTCCACTCTTTTAAAAAAATCCTATTTCTCTCGTGCTGCAATACTGTCACGTTTCTGTAAAAAGCATTCCCTGTTGTTTCTACAGTTACTGTGATTGTCAATTGTCAATGCTGCCATGATTCGATGGAAACTTTTCGTAATTGATTTTACATTTACAGCGTTTTGCGATATTTCACTCACTGCTGTCCTGATATGATGGAAAGTTTACACAATTGGTTTTACGTGGTCAATGTTAGTCAATGTTTCAATGCAGAACTGCGTCAATGAAATCTTGTGCCATTGTTTTTAGAGATGCTGTGATCGCTTCTGTTGCAATACTGTGATATTCTTTATTTTTACTATCTCTGTTTTTTTTAGATGTTCTGTTGGAACATTTTCCAATTGTGGCAAGTATTACTAAAACTTTTTCACCATTTTTGTTGAAGATACTACCGACTTCGATGTGCACGCTTAGCCATAATTTCGAATACTGTCTTCTGGAGTATTTAAATGCGGTTTATTCAATTACATGCAAATACTCTGAGATGGAACTCTATAATACTCACAGTGTTTATTGTAAATAGTCTCTTTGGCTGTGGTGTTGTATAAAAATCGTAATAACTTTCTATACGGGGAAAGACTTTTCGCGGTTGTCTTAAAAGAGTTACAATATGCATTTTCATTCTGTTGATGCCTGTGTAATTTTACCGGTGAAATTTTTTTATTCCGTTGATGACCGTGCAATTTTGCCTATGTAGTTTTATATTGTGTTGATGCCTGTGCAATTTTTTATACACTAGAGCAAAAATTCTGTAAGGCAAGGGATTTTAGTTAATTATTACCTCTGCAAAGGAGGTTTCATTTTCGCCGAGTTTGTCATTTTTTTTGCCTGTCTGGCTGTTTGTCTGTCACCAAGATAACTCTAAAAGTCATAAATCACTTTTTACGAAATATACAAGGATTTTAGACTTGTTACGAGAAACAGATAATGAACTTTTGGTCAAGATTCGTCTAGCTGTTTGTTTGTCTGCCTATTTCTTCTTAGTAGCATAACTGAAAAAGTGATGGATGAATTCCTATCAAATTTACATGAGTTGCTAGGTATATCACAAAGAGTTAATGATAATATTTTTGTGATAATCTGTTAATTCGTTCGTTTGTTTGTCTTTGTGTTTGGTTTTATGCTTGTTAGGAAATAACTCAAAAGATACGAACAGATCTTTATGAAATTTACAAAAATTGATAATAATGGTTTAAGACATAAATGATTACATTTTGGTAATGATCGGTTGATCTTCTTGTGTGTTTGACTAATGTTTGTCAGAATGTTTGCGAGCACCATAACTCAAAAAGTTATGAGCGCATCTTCCAGAAAATTGCAGTACTTGTGGTTACTGTCAAAAAGCACAAATGATGAGAATTTGCTGTTGATACAAACGAAAAATTCTCAGTTTCAGAACCAATTTGAATTTTTCGTTGCCGTGCTTTGCCTGGCAGAGGAATGGGCTCTCAGAGTGCACTAGTTTTCACTGTTGCTTTAAAGATCCCATGTATCATACGTAGATACCCTCCACAAAGTACAACTCTGTATGCTTATAGATGGTACTTGCAATATCATCGTATTGGTACTTGTTAGCGTCCACTTGAGTCCAAGTGCCTTACTGCCCCGTATGTAATAAAGTAAACTTTCTACATTAATGAACACTTATAAAATATCTGAATACTTTGCCGAAGGTACCACCTCTTGACTTTATGAAAAACTATTGGAACAAACNAATATCATCGTATTGATACTTGTTAGCGTCCACTTGAGTCCAAGTGCCTTACTGCCCCGTATGTAATAAAGTAAACTTTCTACATTAATGAACACTTATAAAATATCTGAATACTTTGCCGAAGGTACCACCTCTTGACTTGATGAAAAACTATTGGAAAAAACTTCGACTATCACACCGAGCTTAACCCTGCCGCTGATATGAGGAAGCAATGCCAAAAATTTGTTTGATTCTATCCCTACATTGCCACATCTAAGGAAGAATATTATACAACAGATGAGAAAATCCTCTGAACCATCCCAAAAAACTAATACTTGTGATTTACAATGCCAGAGAGTATTGAAAGTAAAACCTGTGATCGCTCCTAAAAAACTCTAGTGATAGAGAACACTTTGGATCAAATGTAATGGAAGTTGCTCCCCAAGTAACACCCTATTTACGGTACCAGGAAATAATTGGAAACAACACCAATGAATGGACCCAAAAATATTGCCAGAAAATAGTTACTTGAGAACAAAAGCTTATATCTGCTGCTCCAAAAGTAACACCCATCCTCTACAGTATATTAGGCCTCGCCTACCAGAACTGTAATTAATACTTCCATGTGTGAGTAGCGAGAGAGGAAATGCTCATTTTTCCCCAGTCTGCGCTTAAGCTAACTACCATTTATTTAGACGATAAATTGCTTTGCCGAAACCGCGAGAAATTTTTCCTCTCTGGGGCGAACGTACAAAAAAGGTTTTGAAAATAAGCGCAAACGAATTTAAACTCGCATTTGTTTTGCAACCGAAACGGCTGCGTTCGTAAGGTGGTTTCACCAAAAAAAACCTAGTGGGACTAGAAAAATGATTGGAGGCCTTTTACCGAAACGAAAGAACGGAAGATTGATTCGCTGCTATTTATTATTTAAAATTCGGAGATTTCTGCTTCTTTCATTTACGCCTGTCATTCATTTTCAAAATAAACGAGAGTTATGAACGAGCAGATTATCAATACATCAAGGAAATGTACCGTATAAAACAGTCAACAATGAGAATGCACTTCACATCCAGTTACTGGAACTTCCACGTTGTCCTGGAATATGAAGCCACCACGATGCCCCAGCAAATATTGACATCCACGTTGTTCCAGTAACAGAGATTTCCGCGTTGTCTAATGCCGAGGCGACACATACATTCGTACAAGCAACTGGAAACGAGGATGGGCAACTCACTCGTCGTTTTGAAATACATTTAAACTCGGTAGCATAGATACGGTGGCATGAACGGCATGCGAGCTGCTCATCCTGGCATCACATTGTTCCTATGGAAATCTAGTATGGCCCCGGTATTAAGGACACCGACTTCAATGTTGTGCTAGTAACAGAGACTTCCTTGTTGCCGTAGGAATAACCACTTCCACGATGTCCTTGTAGCTAAGAGTGCAAAGTTCTCTATCTTCATGAAACTGTCCTGTGGTCCCAGTTACTAGGCTTGCCAGCTGTCTTGTAAGACGACTGCCTGTTGTCTTCGTACTAGAATAGCCATGCATGTACTCGTAGTTTAATTAGCTGGGACGGCCAAGTTGACAGTCACTGGCGAGGACCAGGCGCAGTGGGACAAGGCAGTGTCTCGGGTGTAGTGGGACAAGGCAATGTTCTCCAGGTGCAGTGGGACAAAACAATGTCCCCCAGGTGCAGTGGGACAAGGCAGTGTCCCGGGTGTAGTGGCACAGAGGCAGCGTCCCAGCTGCAGCGGGGCGGGGCAGTGTCCCAGGTAACTAGGACAGAGCAGTGTCCCAGGTAACTAGGACAGAGCAGTGTCCCAGGTAACTGGGACACAACGTCCCGAAACCCACTCCGTCTGAATCACTCCCACTTGGCACCTTTGCCGTGTCCCAAAAATAGAGCTGGGAAGCCCTGGGGTCCTCAGGTGTTTGTGGGCCTGTCATATGCTGCTGATCTTTGTATTGATATCCAACATGCGTCGCATAATATTATGCCCACTTCTGTATTTATTTTCACTAATTTAATATCCTTCTTATTTCACAAATGTCCAGTGAGTGCCTTGTGGCGCCAGTGCATAGTGCTCATTGTTAATTATTGTTTACGATGTTTGATAAACATCCCGAGAGCACTTCATATTTAAATCCATTGCGTTGTGGTTTTATCTAATTCTATGTCGATATTATTTCATAAATGTCCAGTGAACACATCATGTGCTTAGTGCTATTCTGCTTGTTACGCTAATTTATTATTCAGGAGTCATTATAATAAAAATGGGCACGCCATTTCGACCATAACCACTGGCTACCAACAGGTTTAAGATTGAGAAATTTGTCACCAGCTTTGCGCTGGATTGCAAAGAAAATGCTGAATATAATTCCTAATTTAATATTCACGCTGTTTCAGTTGAGCGCATGAGAAGTCCACTACTCTGCTGATCTCTTCTAATTTAAGATCAGCCTCATATTAAATCTGATCTTGATTCTCAGCCGTTAGTGAGAAACTAATTACATAATGAGATCCACGGAATGTTTATCTTTATGCTTATCTGTCTATTTATCAGTTTTTGATTAGATTAGATTAGACAGGCGTCAGTAGACGAACCAAAAGGCCCATTCCCAAAAAGACACCGGGATTTACACCCCGGCCCTCTATGAGCTGTTGTCATTATGTTAGTAGGATGTAGAGGAATGGAGAAACGAGAAGAGAAAAAATGGAAGACGAAAGAGAAAAAAGAAAGGAGAAATAAAAAAGAAGGGGAGAAGAGTCTACGCCAAAGCGATGGTCATTAATGCCCGCAAGCATGATCGATGGCC
>LQNS02277100.1:2699573-2752491 GCA_001587735.2 Parhyale hawaiensis
TGTTCTTAGATTCCGCTGATGATGGGTGAATACCCGAAACGTCCGTTTTTACTTGGATTTTAATACTAGTATAGTATTAATAGAAATGTATTATCTATTATTGGCCTTTTTGTTCATAAAAATCAGGTCAATTTGGAGACTGTAGCCATTCTGTAACGCTCTATTGAAATCCTATTTACACAAAGTACGCCCGTTTGCAGATGATGGTAAATTGATAATCTCCCTTATGCATCTACTTTTTACTTTGCCAGCGTTGAAATCCAAGAAAGAAAATAGCTACAGGCCACTACATAATTCCTGCATTATAATATACTGTATACTCTTTTTTTTCAGCCAAAAATTATCTTCTCGAGTTTAGGTTGATGAACAGCGTAGAGGGTAAAATATTTTTCAGTGTAAAGTGGGCAGGCAAGGAAAACGTTGATTTCATCCCAGCAAATATATATATATATTTTCTTTCAACCTCATTTCCTTCTTTCAAGAAACACTTTTCCCGATTGAGCAAACTCCTCGACCCCTATGATATCTTGGCGTGTCTCTGATGCAGAGTTCAAATTGATATTATGAGTGATGATAGACTGCGTACGGGAAGAAAATTTTCATGTGTCACTAAAACAAAGGTTTGAACTGGTCGGCAGAATTTAGACCTTTAAGTAAAACTCTACCGGCGCCTCACGGTAGTTAAATTGCAGTTTTAACTTCTGCTTCAGACCCGATTTTTGGTAGGGTTATGGTCCTTCAAGTTAGCTGTTGCAGGGCGTCTACATAAGTATATTCGTAACCGAACTGTGATCAGTTATGAAATAGCTTCACAAATTCCTTACCGGCATTTTTGAAGACCAGATACGCTAGTACGCTTTGAAATGCTCTTCTTAGTTTGCTTTCATATAATATTCATGATGATTTCGCAGCCACACGTCAGAAATCGCAGGGAACCATAGAAGCTAAGAAATTATTCACAATACTTCTATTGGCAATTCCATCCAGGGAAACATTGTTTGTTTATTTTGGTAGAGAAAATATAGTTCTATTATAGAGTGGGTTCGTTTCGTCTTCAGCGTGCAATATATGTTTTATATCAAATTGTAATCATTTTCCTCTCAATGAAAAATTAATTATACGTATAGTTTAAGTGTTCATATCAGGAATATTTTAATTTTATCTCAATATTCATCGCATATTTTAATCAATTACACAAGCTCTTATGATACATCCCGTGGAAATTTTATAAGTAAAGTTCATCTGAGACTAATCTTTTACTAGCGGGACCCGTGAAAATTCCACGGTCGGTTAGTTTATGTCCTCACTTTTTATAATGAACCAATCTTAACCTACGCTATTATAACTCACTATAGTTCGACCTAATGCAGCTTTTCAACCTAACCTACCGATAAATAGCGCCGGTTCCTTAATAAAACGAACTGCGTCTAACCTCAAGTGTGATGCACACGAGAGTCGAAACAGGACAACGTTGCTCCCTACCCTTCCCTTTGCACTGCTGTGTATGCAACTTCGATTTATCTAGTATTATTATTATTAATAATATCATTATTACTATTATATTAAAAAACTGGTTAAACTCCGAGTCGCAGTAGTTATTCCACCACAGCGAGGGCCACGTGCTCACTGTAGACTCTGTCTTTCAATTACTATTGAGTTTTAATTCACAACTGTACATATTTGCAATCGATGTGTCTTAAAAAATTCAACCGTTATCATGCGCACAGAAACATCTGTTCCAAGAACGTGAAGCGCTCCCGTGTTCCAACTCGTAGCAAGTCCATCCCTAATAGTGTGGGCACACTATCCTAATAATTGCTCAGCCACGTAAGTTTTCGCTTATGCCGTCATATTGTCGTGACTAAAACTAATAGCGCTTGAAAGTCAGGCTAAAACTATGCGTCATTGCCGCTTTAAACTTACTCAGAAGGTACATATTCCCAAAGCTTGGCCATTGCTGCTTGTTATAACATACAAACTGCCTGAAACGACTCATACTTTAGACTTTTTCGTGGCATAGCAATGTCCAATCGGATACCGAATTGCGTGGCACTGCAACTTTTATGTAGGAGTGCGCGTGCCCTATGTCACCTTGTACATGCACAAAAAATCTTGACACTATATCACTGGTGGATCTCATAGATATTTTACCAGCAAAATTTTCGCCGTTGTATTACATGATAGAGGTATAAAAACAGCATAAGCAAATATAGCACTCTCGCTTTTAGGAGGTACTTTTCTGATTACTCTTCTTCTATATTTACACGCCTTTACTATCCTTTGTTTCTCATCGTCTGAAGATAACATTATTTAGATATTCATAGTTTTAACATTTTTATCTTCATCGGTGTATTTGATGATTTTAATTCTACTGCCGGACCCGTGGCTGCTTTACACTTGATATGCGATAGCCTGCCAACATAATCTAACACTCAGACCATTTTTGAAAAATTGATTAATGTCACTGGACGTGCTTTTTCTGTTAGTTTACGTCATTTCTCTAAACATCGCACTTCCACTTGAAATATGCAGTTTAGATTGAAGCAGTTGAAAACAGCTTCGTTTGAACAGTATTGTGGCTATGATCGGATTTTCCCATATTTGGATCGGTATGCTGCCGCAGCAACGTGACTGTTACAAGAAATGAAATTTGGTATCATCGTAGATATGATACGTGCAAAATGAACTTCATGTCTTTGCTTCGAAACTTACTGAAATGTTTTTCAAGAGCGAGCCGAAAGAAAGCAGCTATGATTGAACTTCCTTCCAGTGAAAATCTGAGCTTCTTACAAGATGAATTTTCCCCTGAAGACCGTATCACATGATGGAACAACAGTAGTGTATAAAGCCGCGAGATAGCCGCTCGTGACCTTTCACCCGCGCTACCTTGCGCGTGACCTTGGCCTTCCGGTTGAGGACGGCCAATGCACTTCCGGTGTAGCGGGGGTCAGGGGGGGTGCGAACCGAAAGTGGGCGGGGCCTGGGAAACCGGAAGCAGGCGAGGTCCAGAGGTCAAAGGTCACGAGCGGCTATCTCGCGGCTTTATACACTACTAACAACGCTATTAATATTGTAAATTTTTACTTAGTTTACTATTTTCCGTAATGTTTCAGATTACTATCAACCCATTACAAGCTACCAGACGTATAGTAATTATGTCTCATTCGACTGAGTCGCTAAAGTCGATCTAAACCATGCTCACTCGACTTGACTTTCCGAATCTGCTCATTCTAGAAATAATACGATTATTTTCAGCCGATTTCAGCCGAGTAAGTTAAATTATTGGAAGTCTCACAGTTAATCGTTTAAGAGTTAACGTGTGAAACATGAACCAGCGGGTCAAAGTCTGAAATCTAGCCCGCAACGCATCCACCCCTGCCGGAATTAATTTGCTTACAAACTTGGGTATCTTTACCAACTTACTGTGAAATTACTATTGTAAGTACATATGTGAAACTTACATGGTGGATAGGTACACATTCGGCCTATCCAAAACAATTTCTTACTTTATTTTTTATCTCCTTGCGTTTTCGTGTTATAAGGCATAGAAACCTCAGACTTTCAGGTTCACTGCTTTCGGGAGAACTTGTGCCATTTCTTTTACGTACGCTACGAGAGTTCAAACTAAGTAGTTTTGGATGTAAAATAATTTGCTGAAACCAACGATCTCCTTGTTTTTTCTCCACAATAAAAATGAAAAAGTTACGCCTTATTTTGTAGGAAAAAAGTTGAAAGCTGAAAATTTTAACATCATTTATTTATATGTTGAACTGCTTCATGTGTATGTGTTACATTTAGAGCTTCAAACTGAACGTTTTAAACATAAAAAAGCACGCTAATCCAACGATGTCCTTGTTTTTCCTCTACGATAAAAAATTAAAAAGTTATGCCCTATTTTGTAGGAAAAAACTGGACAACTGAAAATTTTCACCCATTTTTGTTTTACGTTGAATTGCTTTATATAGATGTATTGCATTTAGAACTTTGTACTGAAACTTTTCACAGTCTTGGGCACTGAAAATAATCAATAGCATATCAAACTAGAGCACTCTGAGAGCGCATACCTACGCCAAGCGAGGCAACGGTAGCAAAAAATTCAAATTGGTTCTGAAACAGTAATTTTCTTCGTATAAACTCCAAAATCCAATAATTTGTGCCTTTTTATATTAATAACAACTTGTTCAATTTTCTTTAAGATCCGTTCATAACATTTTGAGTTATACTGCTAACAAACGTTATGACAAACATAAGTCAAACATACAAACGAACGAGCCGATCTGCATCAAACTTTGATCATTTATGTCTTTTAACATTACTAACAGACCCTATGAATTTCATAAGGATTTATTCATTATTTTCTGAGTTACTGTGCTAACAAGCATAAAATTAAAAACAGTGATAAACGAACGAACGAACAAGTGAATAATTACCAAAATTTGATCATTTACTCTTTGTTTTATACTTAACAACTCATGTTAATTTTAACAAAATCCATCCGTAACTTTTTGAGTTATGGCATCGAGAAAAATGAGGCAGACAAACAAACAAACGGATGGACATATCTTTACCAAAAGTTAATCATCTGTTCCTCCTAACATACCTAACAATCCCTGTAAATNCATCGTCTGAAGATAACATTATTTAGATATTCATAGTTTTAACATTTTTATCTTCATCGGTGTATTTGATGATTTTAATTCTACTGCCGGACCCGTGGCTGCTTTACACTTGATATGCGATAGCCTGCCAACATAATCTAACACTCAGATCATTTTTGAAAAATTGATTAATGTCACTGGACGTGCTTTTCCTGTTAGTTTACGTCACTTCCACTTGAAATATGCAATTTAGATTGAAGCAGTTGAGAACAGCTTCGTTTGAACAGTATTGTGGCTATGATCGGATTTTCCCATATTTGGATCGGTATGCAACCTGAGCAACGTGACTGTTACAAGAAATGAAATTTGGTATCATCGTAGGTATGGTACGTGCAAAATGAACTTCATGTCTTTGCTTCGAAACTTACTGAAATGTTTTTCAAGAGCGAGCCGAAAAAAACAGCTATGATTGAACTTCCTTCCAGTGAAAATCTGAGCTTCTTACAAGATGAATTTTCCCCTATCTATTATTGAAGAGCCTATCACATGATTGAACAACGCTATTAATATTATAAATTTTTACTTAGTTTAACTATTTTCCGCAATGTTTCATAATACTAGCAACCCATTACAAGCTACAACACGTATAGTAAATATGTCTCATTCGACTGAGTCGCTAAAGTCGATCTAAACCATGCTCATTCGACTTGACTTTCCGAATCTGCTCATTCTAGAAATAATACGATTATTTTCAGCCGATTTCAGCCGAGTTAGTTAAATTATTGGAAGTCTCACAGTTAATCGTTTAAGAGTTAACGTGTGAAACATGAACCAGCGGGTCAAAGTCTGAAATCTAGCCCGCAACGCATACACCCCTGCCGGAATTAATTTGCTTACAAACTTGGGTATCTTTACCAACTTACTGTGAAATTACTGTTGTAAGTATATATGTGAAACTTACATTGTGGATAGGTACACATTTGACCTTCCCAAAACAATTTTTTATTTTATTTTATTTTTTATCTCCTTGCGTTTTCGTGTTATAAGGCATAGAAACCTCAGACTTTCAGGTTCACTGCTTTCAGGAGAACTAGTGTTATTTCTTTTACGTACGCTACGAGAGTTCAAACTAAGTAGTTTTGGATGTAAAATAATTTGCTGAAGCCAACGATCAACTTGTTTTTTCTCTACAATAAAAAATGAAAAAGTTGCGCCTTATTTTGTAGGAAAAAAGTTGAAAGCTGAAAGTTTTCACATCATTTATTTATATGTTGAACTGCTTCATGTGTATGTATTTCATTTAGAGCTTCAAACTGAACGTTTTAAACGTAAAAAAGCACGCTAATCCAACGATGTCCTTATTTTTCCTCTACGATAAAAAATTAAAAAAAGTTATGCCTTATTTTGTAGGAATAAACTGCAAAACTGAAAATTTTCACCCATTTTTGTTTTACGTTGAATTGCTTGATATAGATGTATTGCATTTAGAACTTTAAACTGAAACTTTTCACAGTCTTGGACACTGAAAATAATCAATAGCATATCAAACTAGAGCACTCTGAGAGCGCATACCTCCGCCAAGCGAGGCAACGGTAGCATAAAATTCAAATTGGTTCTGAAACAGTAATTTTTTTCGTATAAACTCCAAAATCCAATAATTTGTGCCTTTTTATATTAATAACAGCTTGTTCAATTTTCTTTAAGATCCGTTCATAACATTTTGAGTTATACTGCTAACAAACGTTATGACAAACATTAGTCAAACATACAAACGAACGAACCGATCTGCACCAAAATTTGATCATTCATGTCTTTTAACATTACTAACAAACCCTATGAATTTCATAAGGATTTATTCATTATTTTCTGAGTCATTGTGCTAACAAGCATAAAATTAAAAACAGTGATAAACGAACGAACGAACAAGCGAATCATTACCAAAATTTGGTCATTTACTCTTTGTTATATACCTAACAACTCATGTTAATTTTATCAAAATCCATTCGCAACTTTTTGAGTTATGGCATCGAGAAAAATGAGGCAGACAAACAAACAAACAAACGGATGGATATATCTTTACCAAAAGGTAATCATCTGTTCCTCCTAACATACCTAACAATCCCTGTGAATTTCATCCAAATTGGTTCATAACTATTTGAGTTATCTTGGTGACAGACAGACAAACAAACAGACAGACAAGTACGACGAAAACATAACCTCCTTGGCGGGGGTAACAAATACAATAACAGCATTTAGAACAACGGAACACCGCTGCTACTGGCACCGGCACCCACCAAGCGGGCGACATGTAGCACTGATGCAAGCGCGCCACGGTCATCGCCTGAGCCACGTGTAGTACACTGGACTGACTGCGTGCAGGGCTGCAGCTGCATTCTCTGGTATCCGGCATCATATTTTTATGGCCTAATTAAAGCTACGGCTGCTAGGTGTGCTCCATGTCGCCCGGAGCGTGGGGATGGGCTGGGACAGGTCAAGCCATGAAAGCTTGATTTCACTGCATAACAACACGTGCCCTAATTAGTATATAATACAAATAGAATTATAAACCTTTTTGCCCTGGGGTGCAAGCATGAGGCTAACAACATTTGGATAGCCGAAGAGGTTAACATAAGGTTAATAAAGAGGGGTGAAAATACTTCATGGGGCTAACAACATTTAGATAGCCGAGGGGGTTAACACAGGGTTAATGAAGAAACAGCGTGAGTAGTGAAGCAGAGTATCCATGCTACTGCTAAAGGTAATGCGGACGTCTTCAGGGCGTAGACTTCAAACTTGGCATCCCGAGAAACTTGGTTGGCCGGATTTCAGGCACGAAGTCACTCTTTCTTTGCTAATATAAACATAAGTAGTAGCAGTCTCTAGGTAAATACTCATATTTATAATATCTATATATATGTATAGAGCACACTTGTAGACCCAGCACAGAGCGGTCACAAGTCTTATACCTCCTAAAAGTCTATTTTAATATAGACACGCATTGAGATAACAAAGAAATTATATTTTATTTTTTTTACGGAAATTATACAATACTACTTAAAGAGCACTGCGTCTTACGAAACTTACGGCGGGAGACGCACCAACTTTTCGGTTGACAGAAATTCTGATTTTAGCATTAACTTCAATTCAATTGACTTATTATCTCTTTATGAAATTCGACAATCTCATCAGCATTTCATATACGACTGACTATTAATATTTTCACTGTATACACAGTATATATACTATATATGTATTTTACACTTAGGCCTATATTGCAAATTTCATTTGATGGTGATAATTATCTACTCGGTCGTTACTATAGTTACTTTTGTGCTTATTTTAACATTGATAGAGCTGCACGCCGACGTTAGCTGTCCATTCCCATTGTGATTTCGGTCTATTTTGTTTGACGCTATGACGGGCTTGTTATCGCTTTGACAAACTGACAATTAAATCTTTACCTTGACAATGCGACAATGCAACAAGAAAATATGATTGCCACGAGCTGTAGCGATGTGGTAAGAAAACTCTTAGGTCATTGCAAAATGTCAGTGCGCCCCGTAAACGTTTAATACTTTTGCTTTGACACTTTGGCGATTGGATAAATAAGTTATTTTTCTACAGCAATATGCTATGGCCATCTGATAAAAAATATTGGATTTACCTTGGTGATATGGTAAGAAAGCGCATTTGCCCATAGTTGCAATTCTTGAATCGATTGAGTTTTTTTCTTTCTGTATCTCAATTATTGTTTCATTATTTACTTGTGATTATGCGAAGGTTTTTGAGAGATCACATTAAGGTTTTCAGTGCATGAGCAAGTAAAAAGAAGAAAACTAAAGCTTTTCAACCGAAGAAATGAGTTGGTAACCCAATTATACAGTTCAAGAAAAAAGATGTCGAAATTAAAAGCTTACCACAAAAAAGTCAGTGCTTATATGTACAAATATAAGAATAAGATTCATTGAAATTATTCACGGAGCGAATTATCTAAGGTGTTATCGTGATATTTTCCTGATTTAGACTTCAAAATCGTGTTGCCAAATAAATATAATTACGGTTAAGTAGCCTGGTACCGAGACGCGGGTGACCTACACGGCTCTCTTGTTTATAAATACAGTTGTGAACTTTAAATATCGTCGCACGTGGGCTCCATTTCCCTTACGCTTATCAAGAGATCTTCAGAACACGCGGTGAGAAGTTGTGCCGCCAACATTCTTATGGGGCCAACACACCAAAAGCAGTTCAGCGAGAAGCTGGCAGGCAGGATGGTTGGCAGTTTTTGAGAAGAACGATAATGCAGTGGAGCGCACACCGCAGTGCCGCTGTTTTCGTGGTGCGCGCTCCAATGCATTCCGTGCTTCTCCAACGCTACCAGTATGCTTGCCAGCTTCTCGCTGAACTGCTTGTAGTGTGCCGGCACCTATACTCATCTTCCATTTTCATCCATGTGAAATTACGCTGAGGCTTACGTCTCCCAATTCCGTCTAGATAATTCCAAAACGCTTACCATGTGCAATAGCTCTGACCTATGTAAGAATAGCTGAATCACTATTCATTTTAGGCAGAAGCCTATATTGAAAAATAAAAAAATTAAAACGGTGCTCATCTATTTTTTGTTGCAAGTTATTATTAGATGTTTTTGCAAATAAGCTGTTTTATGCACTATTGCTTCTCATTCAAAATATCTTCACCTCTACAGAGGTACTGGCGATGGGCGAAGTCCCGTAACGTTTACTCCTTTCTTTATAATTCGACTTCTGTTTCATTTTAATGTGGCGTAAGTGAATTAGCAAAATGACCGTATTTCAGTGATTCTAACTCTTAATATAATATTACAACAGCGTAGTAAGCAGAATGTCAATTCTTGCAGTATGTTTATATAGTATGCATACGAACTGCTTGCCTTTAAGCTCAGTCAACGCTGGCGTTGCAGTCATGCCTCGTTATGCATAAGGTCCCGTGTTCGTATCCCGCAAACCTCCGACCGCATTTATCTAACTCGAAAAAACGGTTAGACTGTGATCTGCCTTCCTGTATACTTCCAGCTGTGAGTGGCCCTATCAATCTCTGTATGAATATATATTGACGCAGAAAATACTGAGGGGGTATCTCTTCAAGTTCATTGAAGTAATAAATACCGTGGTTTTTAGCACATCAGTTTTCAGTTGTATACTCCTGAGCTATCTTCTAAAGATTGTCGTTGGGAGTACTAGCGTTATTTTCTTTTTTGTTTTTTTGTTCTGTACTCAACGCGTTACTACCATAATTCAAATACACTACTTCAAATTAGCCGACAAAAATATTCAAAATATCTTAATATTATTGTATCTCTGTGAACACACTCAGTGTAAAAATATGGTAGAATAAAGAAAAACGGTACGGCTGGGTATATTATCCCGCTCCATCCAGCGGCCATATTTTTTTAGAAAAATAATTACCTTCTTCCAAGTGATGGCGGTGCTGTGCGAAAGTAAACAGTGCCGCTGATGAGATCATAAGTTGATGCCATTAATTATTACCGGTTTGTTCTTTAATAGCTTTCGTTAACAAGTTTACCGAAGCTTCAGATTTTTGACTTGATAGTTGTAGATGCTCAGCTTTAGTCAAGAATATGTATTGAAGGCTATAGTCTCTTTATTCTTAATTACTTGTAATTTACGCCCTCATCAAATCGGTTCCGGAAAATTTACTTGAAGGATTTCCCCGTTTCTCTATTGCCCCGTCCTCGAAAAAATATTCCTTTTTCTTTCGGTGACTATTAAATTGGTGTATAATATGCCCAGAGAAAAAATAATTATATCTGCAGTATGAAAGAAGTATAATTATATAAGCTTGCATCGATGATATCGCGCAGAGGTACTTCAGATATCATCAATGCTTAAATAAATAAATAATAGATATTTAAAGACGACTCCTGCCGTTTGTCAAATGCATTTTCTCATACATTCCTTCGGATCGCAACAGAGAAACCAACCAAACTAGGATAAAAAGAAGGAAGCCAGCAACCAATCAACCAACCAACAAGCTGTGTGTTATTGAATAGTTGGATTTTTATTTTACGGATATTTCAATTAAATTATTTGGTAAGATCTCTGTTTTGGGTGTCACAAAACAAACTTCAGCACAGGGTATCTTTAATACCTATCTGAGTTTACAACATAGTGCTCCTACAAAATAATGGCAGCCCTGATAATTCTGCAATCCACTTGTGAAGTCTCTTATCTTCTTCTCAATATGTGTTGTTCAAAAATGCTAATGACTGAAAGCGTTACAGTTGGCGCATGTACTCCAGTATAAATTCTAGGCACATACCTGAATCTCATTGTGAACAAGGTTGTTATAATTAGTTTATTAAACTCAAAAAAGCTTTAATACACAGCTCCACTTCTTGTCCTAACCTTCAAATGCATTTATGAAGGTCGTATAGCTCAGTAATCTCCTCATAATTCTTTCTTTTTACATCTCTCGCGGAAATCTTTCGTGCTTTCCGATACTCTTTGACTTTTTTCTATCTTCCGTTCTTTTTCTTAACAGTCGTCTTTTAGAAACTCGCAAAAGCTTACGTCAAGGCTCACAATAGAAGCCAAGAAGAATGGGATACGAACACAGCCTGCTAATGCCTCTTATATTTCAGCTAATAAATCAGTGACTTGCGCTTTGTCCGAAAGCGTTGCAAGCGACTTGGATTGCTGCCGGATATTAGGACCACCTGGGCCTAAAGGAGGGTCATATTTTGCTGGGTACTTGACGAGTGGGGCTTGTGGAGGCTTGCAGGTGCTCTGTGGTAGTTGGATAGGAAGGTAGGCAGGTATTTGGGTTGGTAGGTAGTTAGGTGGATAGTTAAAGAGGTAGGTGAAGAAGTATGTAAATCAGATGGAGAGGCAGAGAGGTAAGTATGTGGGTATAATTATAAGCAAGTAGGTGGATATACAGAGAAGTCAGTAGATAGGCTTATAAGTTACTTGATAAAAGAAAAGAAGTAGGTATAGGTGCATGTAAAGGTGGATATGTAAGAAAGGTACGTGGTTAGATATGTCTGTAAATACTGTAGATAGAAAAATAGGCATGTTAAGAGATGGATAGGTAGAGTTGTAGGTAGAAGTATGGTCAGTTTAAGTAGCAGCTATAGATAAATAGGCAAAACGATACAGTAGGCGGGTAGAGACAAGTGCCCGGCCGTGTAGACCTGCAAGCTTTCAAGACAGCATTGACTTATTTTTTGTTATTGGTTGTTCTGAGATGCTTTTGGGATTTCTTCGAAAGGTTCTCGTTTCCTCTTGCTTGCAGTAAAATTCTGTACGTCTTATGCGGTCGCTTTTGGCTTTATTCTGCGCTTTAAAAATTCCTGGTGAAATGTCACTAGGTGTCAACAATACTATCAATGTGCAAAAGGCTGCTGGGTGCTAGTTCGCACGAAAACAAAGTGAACGCGTTTGCTCTGCTGTTTGTCTCAATGTTTTCCCGAACCTTTGTGTCAGCCGCGATGTGATACACCCAAGCTGCGTGAATGCATAAAAGCGCACGCAGCCGCAGAATAGAAAGCCTTTAGAATCAGACAGCGCCCTGGTCCGGTCTTTGCCCGTAATCGCTCCAGCACATAGCGAGCGGCAATCCAGTTATTCGCTTGTTATTATCTATGAGTGATTGATTGTCCTCTGAAGATTGTGACTACAATATACCGAGTCGCATTCCAAATTGTGTTAATATTCCTGCGTACTTCTACGGATTTCACGGTGGTTCGCGATACTGAAGTATTACCCCAGAACCATGGACCGCATCATGGAGAGAGAGATACACGAGTTGCGGATGTACTATAAGACTTAATTAAGAGAACCCATTATCAACAGAGTAGGCGAAGAGAACGCCTGTACATCTAATGGCCAGTGCACCCTTATCCCTACCGAGCAACACTATAACTTCACATCTAGGACTAAAAAAAATGTATATTATCACTACGAGATTCACATACACACAACCTGATGCAAGGATGCGAGATTTGGACGTCATTGATGCCACCGTATCTTCGCTACTGGTTTTTATTGTGTATGGAAACATGAAACGAGCTGCACAGCCTAGCAAGCAGTCGAGAGTGCAAATGTATATGTGGGCCCGGTAGCACTATCGTCTCTCACGACGATTTGTGTGCGTGTTTGTGTACGCAGATCGTGTGCGCGGGAGCGGCGTTCAAGTTGGTGCGCCGCGCTGCTCGCTGTATCGCTGATCAAGTTGGGTTAGGTTAGGTAATGTTAGGTAGCGCTAGGTAACGTTAGGTAGCGTTAGGTAACATTAGGTAACGTTAGATAACAGCAGGTAACGTTAGGTAAGGTTTAGTAGGTTAGAGAGGTTAGATTGTGTTAGGTTGGGTTAGGTTATGTTGGGCTAGGTATGGTTAGGTTAGGTTAGAAGGTTAGGTAAGGAGGTTAGGTTAGGTAAGGTTAGGTTGGGTTAGGCTAGGTTAGGCTTGCCTAGGTGGTGTTTATTTTAGTGGTGGCGCGCGCAGGAAAGCTTACGTGAACGCAAAATCGTCGTGAGAGACGATAGTGCGGCCCGGCATTACAAATAAAATTCTGTGCTTCTCAAAATGTTGCTAAAGTAAGGTTAGTTTGCTGAGGACGGGTGACTTATAAAATTTTTATGTATCTTCAAATTTGGAGGGAACAGGGATTCAGAAAAATTAACACGGTTCTGCCGTTTAAATGGACACGGAAAATCATTGCTATGATTAGCTGACAGTGCATACGGTGCGATCGAGGGTTACGGTTTCCTGACAGCTCGCATGAGGTGAATTCGCATATATAAAAGCAATACATATGCAAGCCACTTACCTTCCGTGACCTATTTTTATTCCCTAAATGGTAAATCTGGCACTTTTTCATAATAATACTGCAGTACAGTCCGACTTAAACACATCAGTTCTGGTATATTAATGCAATTTATATAAAAAAACACTTGAAACAGAAAAAAAAAACAAAATATAGCACTGCCTCCCGAGCCGCGCATAGCTCGCCAATTGCAATGAAACCAATTTTCTTTCAAAAGAGAATCAATGATCAAAATTATCCATTTGCATTAGAGTGAATTCACATACTGCATAATGAAATCACACATAACGAAATCCACGGGTATACGTTCATATGATTACCTTGTAATACAGCCTAAGTACTGGCTCCAAACACGAGACAAAACTGACAGGACCCAACTCACTTCTACCAAGGCCTTTCCCCATACAATTGGTATGCATTAGATGGCACTGCGCGGATAAATCAGTTGATATCTGCGCGTCGCCATTATGGGTAGGGCATACTAAATGAAGGCGTTTACAACGCACCATTAGAGGCCATGATTTCTTTCAAGTAGCTGGGAAGACTGCGGCGAGTAATGGCTCTGTGGGGTGGGGAAATTTCTTCGTTTTTCTACAGCTTTTTTATTATTCCTTACTAACTATTTTTGGTAATAATTTCCTTACAAGTAGCTGGGAAGACTGCGGCGAATAATGGCTCTGTGGGGTGGGGAATTTCTTCTTATTTCGACAGGTTTTCATCATTCCTTACTAACTATTTTTGGTAATAATTTCCATAGAAGTAGCTGGAAAGACTGCGGCGAGTAATGGCTGTGCGGGATGGTGGAATAGCTTTGTTTTTCTGCAGTTGTTTTTTATCATACCTTGATAACTATTTTTGATACTAATTTCTTACGCGTAACTGAGAACAAAGCCCACAGTAATGGCTATATGGTTTTGTGATTCCGACATAAATATGTTTTGGATAAATTGTCAATAAAGTAAGTAGAAAGATTGTCGAAAGTGAGGGCTGTGTGGCTTAGTTGAATTTCATGACAGTTTTAATATATTTTTATGACACCTAAATTTCTATTTTATGATTTTGCTATTATGTGAAGTAGCTGAAAGCAATGGCGACTGATGGCTCTGGGGCTTGATACAATTTTGCTTGGTTTGAATATTTTTATCACTTATCTATACAGTATGATTTCTTCTTCTACGTTGTTGATGAGTGTAAGTAAAATAGAAGTGTTGCTTGTTGCTCCTTGGCTGAATTGCATGACTGTTTAGTTTTTTTTATTATTATTTGTGGAGGATAGTATTCGACTTCAAACTTTGGTTATCGATAAATGTTGGTAGTGGCTCTCTCGTTAAAGAAATCATTACAGTAAGCAATCTTCTATACCATAATAATGAGAGAGCTGTCTGTCCGTCTGCCTGTCCGAGGCCTTTCTACAGTCGTATGTATGATACGAACCTTTGAGCGGCTTATTGAATACTATGGGCCTGAGATACCCTGCATGACCGTGATGGTATATGTCAAAGGTGATACTGGAAATTCCTCGTCACTGCGCCATATGCACATATTTATCCAAGCTTCTAGACAGAATGCTCAATTTTCATTCAAGAAGTCTTCTGAAAACTGGAAAAAATATGAAAATCGGGGCTTTGGCGGGATAGTAAAATGCATTAAATAAAACTTTCAAAACTCAGTTATCCAAAGGATTACTGGTTGCCTAGTTGCTTTAACGAAATCTCGTATGTTCCTTCTTTTTCTAGGTTTTGCTCTAAAAGAATATTTTTTATGTGATCTTCTAGGTGGTGTTCAGAAACAATGATATGTAGCTAAATAAATATTGACAGAAACATGCAATATGCATCACAATGACATATAGTGTAGATTAATGTAAACATGAACTTGTTCACACAATCTACATTACAATGACATAGCGTAGACTACTTTTATCTATACATATATTTATGAACTTTGAAGGATGGTCAATTCAGCTGCGTTTGCTGTCAGTGTTTACAACCGGCACACCATAGTATATCCGCAACTAGGATCTTTGCGGATATCCGCAGCCTATATACAGCTTGGCGCAACATCACCAAACAAGAGTTTCATTTCCACTACCCCTACAGCTCCCTTTCAACAGACATTGCGCCGTGGAAACGTATACACACGTGGAAGCCTTTCAATAATCTACAAAGCCTTTGAATTTGCTACATTACGGAAGGCTGTAAAATCTCAATCTTGTTTATTACAGAGCGTAGATCACAATGTTCTAGTAATTAAGCAATTACCGCACCTAATCAACTAGAAGTGAAACAGGTACTCTTATAATTNCTACAAAGCCTTTGAATTTGCTACATTACGGAAGGCTGTAAAATCTCAATCTTGTTTATTACAGAGCGTAGATCACAATGTTCTAGTAATTAAGCAATTACCGCACCTAATCAACTAGAAGTGAAACAGGTACTCTTATAATTCGACGGTTAATCAAAGGCGGTGACAGTGCACAAGTACTGTGTCCTTTGAATGTTATCCATTCATCGAGGATAGATATTTTAGGTCTACTTCACACTCTACGGTAATTGTTTTGCCGTAATGTTATTAGCTAATTAAGAGTAGGCATTTGAACAGTTGCAGCTCAAATAGATCAATGCACTGCAGATGTATATTACAATATTGTTTTTTTTTTTTGTGTTACGGGGTAATCGTGTACCGTAATCTGAGAGACAGATCTTAGAATTCGAATTGGCACTGCACGGCAGTTACTTACCTCTCGGTGCTTCCATGATGGTCTTCTGTACGATGCATTTCTTTTCCAGTGTGCGGGACGAATTGCCACAGAAAGTGTGAGAAGCAAATTCCGAACCTGTGCGGGGTTAATCAGAAGCTGCTGGCTGAGGCTCTGTCGTCCGTTAAAAAAGGTGAGGCTGATGGAAGGGTGAAAACTTTCATAATGGACCCTACTGAGGGAGAGAATACTGATATCAGTGACACTGAAGGGCGTTGGTTCGCGTCTAGCAGGCAGGCGAGCTCTTGTGGAGCTGACTTGCTCAGTCAGCATTTGATGCCCTTATGCTACTGCAAGGGAACTGACGCTGGCTAGAAATGGGAAAAGTCGAGAGGCGCAAGTCGTTACCTAAGAATCGTCAGTTGATGGCGTCATCGTTATTAACGATCGGTGGTTGACTGCAGCCGTAGACTTCTTTGGGGCCTGTTGGTCTACATCTGCAGCACGAACCTTCCTTGTAGATTTCTCGGTAGTGGAGGGCGGACAAGATGACCTTATCTTGCCTGTTGCTCATTACTGAATGACAGAAGTCTTATAAAGCACTACTCATAACTTAAATCAGAGGCAGAAGTTCTTCTCACAAAATATTTAGTATTTACTTATAAATGAAGGTCAGAAATTGTGGCAATGGATCCTTGGCAACTGATAATTAGAAACTTTTATTATGAACTATCCTTATTTGAAAAGCAGCTGCCCTTACAATGGACTATTCGTAATTAAAGGATATAAAAATATGTGCGGACTACTCTTAATTGAAAAGCAAAAGACCTCAACAGACTATTGGTAACTTACAGTAGTTCAAGAGCCTAGCCTTCACTATGTAAACATGTGAGTCATATAGTCGCTATTTTCATGCTGTAAATAGCCTAGTGGGTTTCGTCTTCTACATTGAAACTCAAGGAGAAAATAATCGCTACGTCTAAAATAGCATATTACCTCTTTATTAATAACTGTGCTGGTGACATCTGTTGGAATGATTCGTACAGTGCTTCACACCACGTTTAAAGTACGCATAACCATGTTATGAATTTGTTTACGGGGAAATGATGCTAATTGTGCTACAAAACTTATTATCCTATTAGAAAACTCTACTATCATTTTTCTAGGGAATAATTCATATGATAATTTACTTTCTGACCAAGTATTCACGCATATCAATTTAAAGTATTCACGCATATCAATTTGTTTACGAGGAAGTAATGTTTGTGCTGAAGATAATATTCTACCAATTTCATAGCAACTATATAATCATTTTCAGAGAGACAATTTGTTTAGTAATTGTCTGTCCCTCTCTTTCACAACCATATTATCCATAGGGCGGTAATACTAATTGTACAACAGATTTTACTACACTCTTATCATGCTTCTTTCATATGAACAGTACCATCATTTTCTGAGGAAAGGGATCACTTACTAACTCGCTCCGAGATTAAATATTCCCAACTCTATTATGAGCTCACGGCGATTTAATTCACGTACCGAGACAATGAGGTACCGTGCTCAGCAGCGGAGACTTCACATCTGAAACGTTTATTGGTCAGAGTGTTTTTATTCGCGATGATCTGCCGAGGGAGGTAATTCTCGTCAGTAATGGCTCTAAAGTCATTTGAACTTAGCCTATTACTGCTGTTCTGAAGGTAACATACTGCCGCTTGCTGCTAGATTTTCGGAGCACTCGTTGACTTGCTTCCGTGCCTTACTGCCGTGCTAGTCGATCGCCAATTGTTATGGTTAGGGTTATTTTGTCTTACTGCCTAGTTCCGTGCCTTGCTACCGTTTTAATAAACCGCCATTTGGGGTTATTTTGTCTTACTGTCCACTCCTGGGCCTTACTACCGTTCTAGTCGACCGCTGAAATGTTGTGATTGTGGTTATTTTGTCTTACTGGCTGGTTCCGTGCCTTATTACCGAGCTAGTCAATAGGCAATAATTATTGTTATGGTTGGGACTGTTTTGTCTCACAGTCTACTCCCGCACGTTCCTCATTGACAAATATTGTATTTCAGATTTGAAATGCATCGAGGGCACTGCACGCTGTCTTGTATCATGTATATTTTAATACATTTATTTTATTTTGGCTATTATTGTTACTACTACTGTAGTTATTATTACAATTCATACACGTTGTTTTCTTCAGAAAGCACTTCAGACATCAGGGATGCTAAACTGGCACTATCTTCGTCATCTACCACCTCCACAACCACAACCACGACTTCAACGGACGACGAGGAAGGTTCAACGACTGAAACAGACAGCAGCGAGTTCAGCGGACCGGCTGAAATTAGATCACCGTTGAAAACGCGGCCGAAGTTCAAGAAATATTGCGTTGATGATTTTAACTTCATCAAAGTTTTGGGAAAAGGAAGTTTTGGAAAGGTGAGTTGTAACCGATTATCGTTGTACCAAGGTGGGAAACTGCAATATGCCCATTGACAGTTTTGGAACGGTGGGTGGTAACTAATTATTAGCTTTGATGAGAATGGTGTTAATTAACATTTTCCTGTCGATTTAGAACAGGGACACTGTTAAATTCAATAATATTTTTTGATGATTAGTGATAAGAACCCAAAGTACCGTAGATTACAATTAAAGAACAGCAGCTAATCATCTTATGTTGATCCTGGTTGAATGCGACCGTTGAAAAATCTAGTTGTTTGAAGTAGATATTAACAACCACCAGTCATTAAGACGCTGTTTCTCTGATTTATATGCCAGCTGAAACTCAGTTTTCCCTGGCGGTAATTCTCCAAAGTAAACATTAACTAAGAAACACCATTATCACTATTTGTTTCAAGTAGATCCTACCTGAGACTGACCATTCATTTTCGCTATTTTCCATATGTAGATTTGAACTGAGGAAGAGCATTCACTGTCCATATTTCGTAAACGTAGATACTGACTGAGTCCAACCATTAACTTTCAGTACGTCTTTGACGTGGATCCTAACGTAGAGTGCACAATAATAAAAAACTGCTAGTGTCCCTTTTAATTAATAAAGCATTACTGAGAAGTAACAGCCACTGTTTGCCTGTCCGGCAGAGACCTGGCTCTGTCACTGCTATGTAGAGCCTAACTGAGAACAATCTTCATTTGAGAACAACATCAAAGACCTAGAGCACAATTCCATGTGGTACCGTTGGACCAATTACAGAGGAGTGCATCATTAAAACACGGGGCTCTTTGATGAGCTCCCGTGGAAATGCTTCAGATTATTTGCCGTAGATCCCTTGTGGTGGATGAGGAAGAGATGCTGCAATTGCTACTGGATAATTGTCAGGAAATGTAGAGAAGTAATCAATTTCAGTAAAAAGGTTAACGCGAGTATTATGGCTGGGAAGCGAATGGTCATTTCAACTTTAAGGGGAATGATTAGCATACCATTTTTTGATAGAAATTGCCAGTGCGCGAAGTCCAAAAGTATTTGGATTTGATTCTTGCAACTGCGGCACTGTGCCCGGCTGTGGTGAAAGAATTAATTAGCTCGTTACATTAATTGTACGAACATAAGATATATACATATCTTTTGGCTGAGATTCTTCTCCCCTTCTTCTTCTTTTTTTCTGGCTCCTTCCTTTTTTTCTTTTCTCGTTTCCCCAGTCCTCTATATCGTTCTAACATAATGGCAATAGCTCATAGAGAGCCGGAGTGAAAGATCTGGTGTCTCTTTGGGAATGGGCCTATTGGTTCGTCTACTGCCGCCTATCTAATCTAATATGCAATAAATGTATTAATAATATCAACAATAATATCAGCAATGAAATGAGCGTTGACTTGTGTCACACGATTCTTCATTAACATATTTTCATGCTAATGGAATAAAACTTTTTGAATTTTAGATTCATACAGCAACATTTGAGATAGATAATAATTTTCAGTGTCCTGGACATTAACTGTAGAAACTGAAGATCATTCTTTTACATCTACACGATTTTCAGTAGTTTAGTTGCTGGTGTATATTTACTTTATAACCAATGAGTTCCATTCTCATTTACTGTTATTTCACAGGTTTATGAAATACGGATATTGTTATTGTGCATTGTTGCTTTCATGAACTTAATATTTTGTAACGCTGTACCCATATTTTTCTGAATTTATTGATTATCAAGTTTTTGCTTGCATGACATTCCATTTAGATGATTTGAATTTCCATTATGTCATTTTCTATGCAAAACAATAAAAAATTCCACGCTAAATTGGGTAAAAATTTTTTTGCAATTATTTTCATTTGCTGTGCCAATATTATCAAAATATGTAACATTGCCAAAAACTTACTCCAATTTTTTTACAGCTGTTTTACGATTGGTAACCTATGCTGGCGACCTCAGAAAATAGCGGCCTTACATAATAAAAATGGCACTACTTTTCAATTGTTTCAATTTTACAATCGGCATATCAGTGACTGAAAACTTTCTTCCTGATTTTTAATAGGTCCGTCATTACCTCAGAAAATCCAAATTTCAAATATGAAAATTTTCTTAGAATTTCATATTTTTATTATTTACTCTTAGTGTCTCAGTAACCGAAGCAAAGTGAAGTTTAGAAAGCCACTACACTAAAATTTTGTATCTCTAGAGCCCTGAAGTCTACAGAAAGCCATTATAATTAGCTCTTCAGTGGAAGTTTGAGGGATCACATAAGAGAGTTTTGCAATAAGGGTCATAGCCGCCGCTTGTCTCGACAGTAATATTGTTATTCAAAGGAAGCCATCGGCCTATAAGCGTTCTTGTTACCAGAAAAAGAGGGTTAAGGACCCTTCCCTCAATGTTGTTTTCAACCAAAGTCTCAAATCTTGGTGAAAAAGGGGGGCGACATCTACAGCGACTCAGAAAATATAGAAGATTTAGACAAATTTAGGAAAGAATAATGAGAATACTTAGTACGAAAACTGCTGACACTATTTTTTATATATAGTTAAAAGTGATAATAGCTTCGGTTACTTATCCAAACGGTGAGTTCCTTAAATGCCGTAAATAATTCTGATGATAGTCTAACATTATGACTATTTGAGGGTTGAAACCTGATATCTCCTCAGCACTATAATACTCATTTGCTTATGATTAGTACCGTTATACTACTATGTATATATGTCTGACATCACTCAAGCACTAGCATTGCCTACGCATATCTCATGAGCATGATACCCATAATGATAGATAATCACTATTTATTATTGTACTGCCGGATACCATATAGTTCTCAAGTTAGACTATATGTTTACGAGCATCGAATCAGCGAATCACTGGTAGACATACAGATACTTTGGCCTTAGCACCTACCAAATATCTCACAAGTACCAATATATTGATGCCCATGACTATCCATCGCTGCTAGATTATGCGAATCTCTTCATTACCTCAAATCTAACATCTTTCAACTACTGTTATATGATCGTGATGAATGATAATAATTTTACTGCAAGATATCTGTATAATCGAGGCTCTCTTACGTACCTAACATGTTTCAAGCATGACTATATGCCCTTATTCCTCAGCCGTCTCCCATTTTGGAGATTTATACTGCGTCGCGCCCATCCCAGCCATCTCATGCTCTCCCCTCCCTCTTGCCGCCAAATTATCTAACTTTTGGACTTCAATTCGAAAAGCTGCCCGGCCCAGCGACACTCACGCCCAAAGTCCCTCCTTGTATTTCAAAACAAACGCCACGGACGAAACTGGCCGAGGCAATAGATAAAAGGCCCGATTTAGGGCGACCCATCAGATAGCCTGGCGGTGCGTTTGTATCTTAGACGGCCAACTATTTGTTGGTGAAAACAAAAACTTCCACTTTATGATGTTTTCGTGACTGCATAGAACTATCAACGTAAGCAGGAATCCAGTTTGATCTCATTAGCGGAGAACGTCAAATTTCGTTCCCCGTAAGCATAGCACTAGTAGTAACACAGTTGAGGAAGATAATGTAAAGTATATGTTTATGGACTACAGTGGTTCCGACCGCATAGCGTTAAAAGATGAGATAGAGTGCTAATTTGAAAGATCTAAAAGTGTAAAATAAAGGCAAAGACAACATGACCGCAGCCTCAATTGGGAAACCCTCACAAACCGGTTTGTGCTGCGGATATAGGCCAACTGGCCCCAGAGGAGTAAGTGCGTCTGCAGCCTACTACGACTCTTCAAGCACTATGGTGCCATTTTGACGGAAGGTTCAATGACCCGCATCCCTTACCTACTCACCTCTGAGGATGGTAGCTACCTCCACGGCCGCTCTATATGCCTATCACTGCCGAGCTAGTCAGAACATGCAGATCAGCAAAGAACTCGCGTGCCTGGGTGGGCCTCGAACCTGCAGTAAAAGGAGTGTGAGCTCAGAACGTAAGCGTGCTGCTCCCTTGGGTATAATGTAACACTATAACTATATACTCTTGTTTCCCATGCGTCCAATATACGCTTATTCATGATCATAACGAAACTTCATTATACACGACGCTTTCGTCGCTGAGTGGAATGCATGAATCCCACTCTGAAATGGCTGCGTAATGCTAGAGTTTGATATATACCACAGAAGACTGAAGTTATTCGCAGTGAACTGCTCCGAGTCTAATTAACCAAAGATATAAGCCGCTTGGTACTTCAATAGTTTGGGCAGCAAAAATTGATTCAGTAAATGTTTTCAACATTTTCATTGTAAGCACAGTTGGTGATATTCTTTCATTGCTATCAAAATATAAATAGTTATCATTTTACAATTTTGTAGTTCCCTTCAAGGTACATACTGTAAGATCCCTATTGTTTCCTAGAATCGTTTATACAGCAACATCAAATCACCCATTCCGGAGATGAAATCTAGCCCCAACGAACTACACCGGTTATTTCAGCCTTATGTATTCCTTCGGGAGATCTTTATTTTATTCCGTTATTTTTCAGTCACTTTTCACACAATTAATATCGATGCGTTTCTATAGTCTTCCTCTCTTCTCTTGAACTACTATAGTCATGTGCTCATTGATTCATTTTGTGAACTCTGTCGTGCTTGGGCTAAGTATGGTCAAATTACTAGTCTGTCTCCTTTTTCTTCTCTCTTAAAATACCGAGCTGTATTGATAGATATCTGAATTAATATTTTTATTTATTTTAATCGAACAATCCTTGCAGGTGATGCTGGCTCAGCAAGTAGGCACTGAGAATTATTTCGCTGTCAAGTGCCTGAAGAAAGACGTTGTACTGGAGGATAATGACGTGGAATGTACGTTAATAGAANAAAAGCAAATAAGACTACCTAGATATAGCTATAGGAAGTTACAATGTTTTAAGGGAAAAGAAACCTACACGCAAGAAGAGACATAATTTGATAAAGAGTAAAATAAGTTGCCCTACATATAAATTCATTACAACTAGACCGCATACCTCCGCCCAGCAAGGTAACGGTGTCGAAAAATTCAAATTGGTCCTGCAACCATGAATTTATTTGTATCAGCAACAAAAACTAATCAGTTGTGCCTTTCTGTAGAATAAAAGAAAATTAAAAATTCCTGTAATTTTTCTGAAGAGCCGATCAACACTCAAACGAATATACCTATCCTATCCTCTTCCTCTCTTCTCTTAAACTACTATAGTCATATGCTCAATGATTCATTTTGTGAACTCTGTCGAGCCTGGGCTAAGTATGGTCAAATTACTAGTTTATCTCCTCTTTCTTCTCTCTTAAAATACCAAGCTGTGTTGATGGATATTTGAATTAATATTTTCATTTATTTTAATCGAACAATCCTTGCAGGTGATGCTGGCTCAGCAAGTAGGCACTGAGAATTATTTCGCTGTCAAGTGCCTGAAGAAAGACGTTGTACTGGAGGATAATGACGTGGAATGTACGTTAATAGAAAGGAAAGTTTTAACGCTCGGAACCAAGCACCCATATCTCTGCCACCTCTTCTGCTCCTTCCAAACTAGAGTGAGTACATTTTTTCTGAACGTGCGCTTAGCTTGTCTAGCGCTTGCCTTACCTGAATTTTTTTTTCATCAGAGACAGGGTGAGTATTATTTTGTATAAACGTTTTTAGCATTGCAATCACTTCCCTTACCTGTAGAATTTGTTTCTCCCGAACCAAAGTGAATGTACATTTTTGGAAGGGCGTTTAGTATGGCGGCCGTTTCTTGTAACTGGATAACAATTTGTTCTACCAAACTAGAGCTAGCATATTTTTGTGTGTTTAGAGTAAGAACATTGCATGACCTGGAAATTTCTTTCTTTCGAACAAGAGCGAAGATACAGTTCTATATACGTGTACTTAACACGGCCGTTCATCCGTTGATCGCTTTATCAGTAATATCTATTATTTTCTAGTTATAGTGGATAAAATATAATCAATTTAATTACTGAATCACCCCTGTAGTGCCTCTTTGTTTAACAAATTTACTTAAAAAAAAAAAACGAATCGAAACGAAAGCTCTTCTTGAATTATGCTAGTTTAATTTCTGCTATTTTATTTGTAGCTAACTACACTAGTACAGCAACCTCAGGAAAAATCATGTCATGATAATACGTTATATTGATTTTTTACTGAAAGTCAGGGGTTATTACACCTGTCGACTGACCCCTCCAGTTATTACAGTATTTTAAGAAGCGACCTGCTGAGTATGGATTGGATTATACGAAGTTCAGTTATTTCCAGCCTGCCATATTTTCCACCGGAGCAAGTCTAGCTTTATGAAAATCGTCTGGAATTATTAAATCTCGCAAAGCCTCTGATATTAAAAGAGTCCACGGCTGTTGATTATTGAATTTCTTCTTGTACTCTGGAAATTCAGGCCGAGTCTCTGCAGAATCGGTTTTCTTAGTGAGGAAATGAAGAAGTTTTGTTAATGTTTGCCGGAGCGGCTTATTCCCGGCTTTAATTCCATCTCCACTAGAGCTAAAATTCATAAATATGCTTGCGAGGTGTATGTGTTATATAATAATGTTATTATGCTCATTTGAATTCGCAGACGTTGAAACTGCTGCAGTAGAGACATATAGAAGTTCTTGTAGTTCATGTAACTTATTCGTGAATTTTATTAATAATGTTATTATCGTCATTAAAACTGCCAAATGGTGAAGCTGCTACAGCCATTTTTTTTTAATTTCCCTTTTAATACATGCCTGTTATATATTTTACTACTTATAATTATGGCTAATAGTTACAAGTTATAAGTTTGATTTGGTTATTATTAGATTAGATTGGCGGCAGTAGGTGAACCAATTGGCCCATTCCCAAAAAGGTACCGGAACTTATGCCTCGGCCCTCTATGAGCTATTGCCATTAGGTTAGTAGGATATAGAAGACAAGAGAAAAGAGAAAAAAGGGGGGGAAAGTCCCTGCCAAAGAGACGATCATGAATGCACGCAAGCACGATCAAGAGCCGCTGACATTCGGAGCTTAGAGAAGTCAAACCGTGTAGTTGTAGCGGAAGAGAGAAAAAGACGGATTAAGGTGGCCTCGGAAGCTTTGCCAATTAAGAGTTTGCGACTCCTAGATTAGGAGCTGCGGAGGATGTCACTCCCAATGTATGTCAGGACGATTTTTAAACGTGTTGACTGACTTCGCGCTGACAATTTCGGAAGGGAGTCTATTCCAAATGCTAACTATGAAAAACGGAAAGAACTGCTGACTTAAGGTCGTTCTTCGAGCTTTATGCTTTAGTTTTTGACACTTGTTTCGCAAGCGATCATTAAGGTCTCTTTCAAAGAGTCCCGTAGTAGGTACGTCGTTGAAGCCATTTCAAATACTTGAATGTTTCTATTAGTTGCCCCCTGAGTCGTCTTTGCTCAAGAGAGATCAGACCCAGTTCCTTTAGGCAACATTCATAGGGCTTGCTTCGCAGCTGAGGTATCAATTTCGTTGCTCTGCGTTGGACTCTTTCAATGTTATCGGTATCTTTACGCAGATGTGACGACCAGAATTGAACAGAAAATTCTTAGTTTGGCCGCATTAACGCCTTGTACAAGGGAACGGCGATGTCCTTATAATTCCTGTTGATGAATCTTAGTACTCTGCTTGCTATTTTTACACACTTGTCAATTTGCTAACTGTGTTGAAGTATGTTTGTAATAGTGGTTCCTAGGTCACGTTATTGGGTGACAGCAGCCAGTACTGTCTAGTTCATTTGCAATGGAGGTGAAGGGTTCATCAGCCCTATGTGCATTACTGAGCATTTGTCGACATTAAAGCTCATCTGCCACGTTGCGCTCCATTCCATGAGGTGGTCAAGGTCTTGTTGGAGCTCGGCTCTTTTCGTTGCAGGATAACATAGTTTAGTATCATCCGCAAATTTACTGATTTTGCTACGGATGTTAAGATCGAGATCATTGATGTAAATTGAGAACAGAAGTGGGTCAAGCACACTACTTTTTGAAACCCCTGATGAACGTGCTCCAGGCGCTCGTCTCTCCTTCAAGCTTTACTCGCTGTTGCCAACCCGTAAGCCATGCCCTGATCCATCGTAAACACTCTCCCTGGATGCTATGGGCTTCTAATTTTTTCATTAGCCGTTGATTAGGGACTTTGTCAAAAGCCTCTTGGAAGTCTAAATACACAAGGTCTACGCCCTTTTGTTCATCATTAATAACTGTAACTTTTGAGAAAATGTCCAGTAGGTTTGCTAAGCAGCTTCTTCCATTTCGGAAGCCATGCTGAGTATCGGATATGGGCTGCTGCATATTATCAATATAATTATCAGAATTAATATTATCATTTTTATCAATATAATATCGATTTAAAATCTTCTTCAAGCGTGCTGTTAAAAATTTTTAATATTGCTTTGTTGTTTCAATTCTCATTTCATGCTAACGTAGACTGAGGGAATATAAATTTAAGACTACCTTTTTTTTCCTGCTTGTTTTCTCCTCTTGTTTTCTCTTTTCCTGGAGGTATCCTTATTCCATTAATATATTGTAATGCACTTAATTGAATGGTAGCTTTCTTCTGGCTCTCTTTAATTTATCGGACACTCATATCAAATAGCTTTACGCTACCTTCCTGTGTTCTTCATTACCTCCGCCAAGGAGGTTATGTTCTCGTTGTGTTTGTCTGTCTGTAAGTACATTTGTCTGTCTGTCAACAAAATAACTCAAAAATTTAAAAACCGATATGGATGAAATATTCAAGGATTGTTAGGTATGTTAAGAGGAAGAGATGATTAACTTTTGGTGAAGATATGTCCATCCGTTTGTTTGTTTGTCTGCCTCATTTTTCTTAATGCCATAACTCAAAAAATTATCAATAGATTTTTATGAAACTAACATGAGTTGTTAGGTAGCTATATAACAAAGAGTAGGTGACCAAATTTTGGCAATGATCCGTACGTTCGTTCGGTTGTCACTGTTTTTAATTTTATGCTTGTTCGCAAAATAACTGAAAAAATAATGAATGGATCTTTATGAAATTTATAGGGTTATCTTAAAAGACATAAATGACTAAATCTTGGTGCAGATCGGTTTGTTCTTTTGTATGTTTGAGTCATGTTTGTCTTAACGTTTGCTAGCAGTATAACTCACAACGTTATGAACGGATCCTCAAGAAAATTGCACAAGCTGTTATTACCGTCAAAAGGCACAAATGATTAGATTTTGGAGTTAATACAAACAAAATTATGATTTCAGAGCCTATTTAATTTTTTTGCTCCCGTTGCCTCGTTTGACAGAGAAATGCGCTCTCAGAGTGCTCTAGTTTATCGATATTGTTCAAAGTTTTTCCACTGAGTAATCTTTTCATTCTCTAACCCTACCAACCTTTATCATGCTCCTTTTCACTTCAAGTTAAGCTACTTTTCCCCAATCAGCGTCATTATTTCAGCAAAGTTTTCGAGAATTTTTCAGCCAGAGAATGGTTTTCACCTCTATCGTTCTTATTTATGTTTTCTTTTGATTCTAGCGGATCGGTAAATGTTACCAAATGTTTTTTTTATGAAATTTCTTATTTTAATTTTACTTTTACAATCACGCCATATTTTGAAACTTCTATGATTTGAACTCTCAGTTGAACCCCAACTGCTTATTTTCAGACAAACTGATCTCCATCCCAAACTCAGCAGCCTTCAGCACTATAATGCATCATTACCTGACTGACACTTCCTTTCTACATTCTACAGCGGTATAGACCCTACCAGTGCTCCAATTCTCTTCAAGTAAAGCAGGCTCTGTCTTAAAGCACTCTTTTTTCATCATTAGCATTACTTCATTTTCGGTCTCACCATTGCATCCTGTCTTCATTGTGTGATGGTTTCAGCTCTTATCTCAAGCTCGAATGCCTTTCTTCAAATGAACTTGCTGCAGGCCATATCAGAACATTCTCTCTCCATTCCAACACGACCCCGCTTGCAAATGAACCCGTGCTTCTCAATATCACTCGACTCCTCTTCGCTATCGAAGGTTTCCTTTAGCCTTCACTCTATCAGAGTCGCAACAAACTGTCAAGCATTGGTGGAGTACGGGTCTGGAATCCCAATTTCCATGCTCGTGCATCTCAGGAGGCGCCAGGCGCTCCATAGCGCCTCGGAGCGCCTGTCTTCGGTGCTTCCAATCCGACGCCTTCGAATCACAGAGCAGAGGCCCCTGGAGATGATGTCAGAAACGCTTCTGGAAGCGAGCATTGTTTGGAGTAAATAGCATAGTTCTGATAGCAAAATTAGGAACGCGTCTTGGACTTAGTTGATGTCAGAACCGTATCAGTAGAAAAAAATATTGGTCTGATCGATGGTGATGGTTACAAACATTTCTGGTAGAAATAAATATCATAGTGCTATTAGGGATGCATCTGAGACAGACGACATCAGAAATGTTTCTGGGGAGAAGTAACAGAACGGTTTTGACAGAATGATATACCACGCATCTTTTGAGAAACGTTTCTGTTTGGCTAAGAAATATAGCTCTGTGAGTAAGATTAAGTAAGTACTTTGGACTTAGATGGAGCGAGAAATGTGGTGAAGAACAAACGAAACGACCCAATTTCCTTGGAGAGAAGGTAGTGAGAAAGGTTAGAACGTTTCTAGAAAAATACATTGTTCGAATTAAGTTGCATAGTTTTCTTAAGCACGTTAAAAGGCATCATACATTTCCCTTCAACAATATGAGGAACTTTGGTAAGGGCAGGCATTCGGAATAGTAATTAATAAAAAAGTGTAAGAACAAAATAAAAATCCCATAATGCAACGTACTTTGTCCGGTGACGTAAAAGGTGTTACTCGAACTGGATATCCAGCAGAGCAAAGAAAATAACTATAATAGCAGCAACGTTAGAAGTTCCTCTACCTACGACTTAGCTAATGTCAAAATATTTATACAGTAAAGTATATAAATGTAGACATGTCTTACGGTATGTGATAAATTCATGTGGCAATACTAAGAAAACATGCAGATTTAATCAGTAGTTTGGATATTGAAACTATTCTGACTAAGTTTGACAGTGAAATTTTATATTCTGACACCACAAGTACGGTAAAAAATAGTATAGGCACTACTCACCACAACTTTTTATGGAATTTTCCAATGAAAATGCAATTGCTTGGCGCAGTATGTTACACAATATTTTATAGACTAGTACAGCGATATAGAGTTTTCTTGCTAGAAAGCTTTCAGTATGTCATCTGTAGCAAGCTAGTCTCATTTTTCAGCTGAGTTATAACAGAATAACACAAGTCTACTGAAGTAAAGCTATCATTATAATGAATTTGTATCATAACCTCAAATTTCAGGTAGGGTTAACGATAAAACTTAGTTCGTTTGAGACAAACTAGTCAAAATTAAATTCCTAACCCCACGGCCAAATGTTTCATCTAAGTTTGGCAGTAACATGATATTTTACTGTTATTGTGGGAATCCCAGTTCCGGTTCGTCCAGCCGAAGATATCTGAAGCCACATCCCGATGTAATGAAGGCCGCTAGTTGGACCAGAAGTGCCATTCAATATTAGCCTATTGTATTCGGTCTCAATATTGCACGGCCCTCCAGCACTCGGGTGCCGATTTGAAAGTAAGCCAGGCGTGAGCAGCATCGTGCTCAGATTCTGACAAACAAGGAGATTTCACAACATGAATTCCAAAATTATCCCAAATAAGACACTGAGGAGTTTTCAACTTCTATATAGAGCAACGCAATCTGAAGGAGTTCCTAATAATGTAAGTGAAAATTCTTAACTCTCAGCTTCTTTTTGAAAGCAATTCTTTCAATGATTCCAAATAGCAAGAATATAAACTTTGACTGTAAATTTCACCAAGAAAGAATATCTGTCATGGCTATGATGTATAGAGCTATACATACATTTCTATATTATAGTCGTACAAAACAAACAAACAAAAAAAAAAAAACTGAAGGTCTTGAACTCTCATATGGAATAAAGAGCGCCGTATTTTGTACACGTAAACTGCCAGGAAAACTTTCTTTGCGGATAAATATATACAATCAGGGAAGATTGTTTGCGTAGCATTACCCTTCTATCCTTTTACAACTTCAAGTTGTTTGTCGAAGCTCTAGTCGTATTTTGTCTCCCACTTTCGTGGGGAACCGTTGGTGAAATATAATATTTAAAAGAAAGGCTCCAATTACAGGAGTGATCATTGGTGATCAAACAGTGAATTTTGTCCGTTAGGAAGTTTGTTTTGTTCCCTCTCCTGCAAAGATTTATCGTTGCCTTCCACGGTTTCATTAGGTAGTGTAGACTTGGCTTTTCAAACAGGGAAGAATATATCACCGGCACCATTGTTATGTGGTTTTAAACTGTTATTATTAAAAAAAAATAGCTGTAGCTGCAATGACGATGAATGAAATATACACGACTTTCGTTCTCTGTGTAGTTTCCTCTTGGCCAAAATCGCTCTACTGCATTTTTATTTTGTCCTACCGGTACGAGCCAAATTTTATCGAACCATCCTTTGCTCGTGGATGAACTTCCCAATGTTTGGGGAGCAATTTTCTCCTAATTTCATTCGGTGTTGAGCGAACTTTGTCTGCCTCTCCCATAGGACTGTCAGAAACATTACCAATCAACCTTTTTTTTGCCACCGTTGTTCTTTTTTCTTCTAAGTGAAACTAACAAGCTATTTGAAAATACAATAGTGTCACTAATGCGCCTGCAAGTACATAATAAAAACAACATTATTCCACTAGTTATGAGGTCCAGCCGCATAGAGAGAAGGCCACGCACAGGGAAAATACATGAATAAACTCAGGCTTTGGCTGCTGATATCATTAGCACTAAACAGCAGCTATGCACACAAGAGCAAAATTAAAGTGTGCCTTAGTCCAGTTCAATTCAGTTTGTATCTCAAGATCTTTTGCTATTTTTTTTTGTCACCGCTTATATTTTTAATTTCCTGTTACAGCTATCAGTTACACTTGCCAATAGCAAGAAACGGCGTCACTGGTTTCGCAGACTGTTAGTGTAAAAACTTGCTGTTGAAAAACTGAACTTTGTACAAATCCACTTACAATTCTTATCGAAACACACACTAAGCATTAAACAACCTCTTTAACTTTGTACAATACCTCTTCTGATTTCCGTTACAGCCGGCAATAAGTACTAGACAACGCAATTAAACTCCCCGCAATAGTCACTTCTTATCTCACTCATCAAAACGCATCTTAGGCTGCTGATAACGCTGCTAAACATCACTGGCGAGCCACTTCCAATCCCAGTCGCAATGCTCGCAAACTACAAGACAACCTTGCTAAACTCCACTCAGAGGCCACTGCCAATCCCAGTCAAAACGTGTCTTGAGTATCGTCATGGCATATAGGGCTACCCTGAGCACCATCATCGCACATAGGGCTACCTGCAGTACCCTAGGCACCTATTCGCATGCCCTAGCAGTTAAGGTCTTTAACAGACACTAATGATTCCCAAGGGCAGTCGCAATTGGCGCCTGGCGCACTGTGGCCGTGATAATTCTTGAAAAATGTTCCAACGACTCCATGATTTGGCTCTGCCCGTTGGAACAATCCCCCCTGATTATCTTTTGGCTTGTGCTTGATTAGTATTTGTGTTGTTAGATTCGTTGCTGCAATTGTTTTGTTGCTAGAGTGCTGTTATCAGATTTTGCAGGTATTTGAAAGAATTATTACTGCTGTTCTCTGCTCTGGTTAATTGCTATACCTATTGTCTACAGCTTGAATTAAGCAGGGAACTGCTTCATCCATGTGGAATGTTCTCTTGGCTTAGACCAATGTTTCGTATGGTTTTTTGTCAGTATCAAACTATAAATCCGTACAAATGAATAGCTAACTTCAATATTAGAATTTTTCAAGTTTTTTATTTACCAGGTTTCAAACTTGTTTTTCATCGGATGAGTAAATAATTTTCTGTTTTGAGCCTAATTTGATGTACGTGTTTAGTTACACATATGATATTATGCGATATAAATTATTTCATAAATATTTTCGAACTGCAAGACAGTGACGTTAGCCTGCTCTTCAAACATTGTTGATAAAAACATAAAAAATCAACGTTTACTAAACACCACCTGCAATAGCTATTTTTTTTTGCAATAATGGAAAAAAAATATTTCAGTTTGAATCAAGTTATTGTCGGTAAAATTTTCGAAGACCCAAATAATTTTCACTTCCGCTATGTCGAATCTCATTTCCAAAAAGTGCATGCATTTTTCTACTATCAAATGTTCTTTTAAAAAGCTGCCGCATAAATCAGTCAAAAGACAACTCTTCACCCAGTGATCTTAATAACTTAATTTTAGACTTTGTTTGATAATTCCCTGAAGTTATGCCATGGAAGTCTTGAGGGATAAATTTTAATTTTAGGCTTGGCAGACCAAATTGAACTTTTTGGTAAAGTTTGGAGGCTCTTCTGTTTTGACAGTTGAATTTGCAAATGCTGCCGCAGACCGACTCCGTGACGAACTTGCAGGGTCTTGTAGTCTTACCTTGCAGACCTGTTAGGAAATTGTCTTGCAGTCCTTATATTCCTTGCTTATAATGCCAAATGCGCATTATATAGTCGACCACTCAGCCTGATCAGTGGACACGCCTCTAGTGTTTGGTTCATGGTACTGTACCTATGTTACAGACGATTATTAGGCAACAGAACTACTTACAAACTACATATCCTCGCATCATGTTGAGAGTACATGTATATATATATATATATATAGAGTACGAAACAACATTAAGGGCGCGTTCAATTGGGCAGCGAAATTAAACCTTTGAGGATTGACTTGTCCGATTCTTTAGACATGTGTCCTGGCTTCGACTTGGGGATTCAAGTTTCAGTCGTTGACTCTTAATCAGTAATCTTTGACACTTCCATGACGTTGCATGGTCTTATTCCGTAACATGGAGATTTCAGTCTGCTTAACATGCGTGAGCAGGCTTAGTTCAAGCGCCTACAGCCGTATTCAAACTGACGAAGCTAAAGTTCCTCTCTGTATGTCCGTGCAAGTCAAGTCAATTGAGTTTATCTTAGATTGAGTTAGACTCCCCAATCGTACGTGAGCAAGGTTCTTGCTCTGAAATTGAGATGACCAAATCTGCTTAGCTTTAGCTGATCCGGACTTCATTCAACTCAACAAAATTATCACCTGTTTTAAGATTCCTAAATAACTGCGAACATTAAAACGTTTTGGAACATGGAAAACATGGAATTCTGTATAAACTTTTCGACTTTTTTTCTTACGTTGTATGACTTTCCCCATGAAACTTTCATCTCAAACCTCAGAAACAGGTATCGATGAAAATGATTTTCGAAGATGGTGTTCTTTGAAAAAAAAAATTATGTGATGAAATGAATGTACACACTACACTATCCTATACAGCTTCCTTCACCAACCACAAAGATGAATTTCAGCAAAACAAATGTTAATTACATGCACCCAATTAATTTTTTCCTGTGCATTTAAAAAAAAAATACAGAAGGTTTTCTGTACATTTTTATACATCTTTTGCCTCCACCCACGAAGATGAATTTCTACAATATAATTTTCCTTATATCTAAGTGCTCGAATGACTTTTCCTGTATATTTCCATACAACTTTTACCCTCCCCCTTACCACATAAGTTGCACCCGCACCTGCCCTTTCCCCCCTCCCGGCAGCTCCCAGGTACGCCTGTTCTTGCCCAGTTTTGGGAATTACGGCGCTCATTACTTCAAAAGATTTATGCTCACCTCCTACAAGTCTAGACCTAAATAGAGGTCGTCTATCATAGCACTACTTCGTACTGAGCTTAGACCGAGGGTTCCTCTAATTTATTTTATGAGTATTTCCATTTTAGAAGTTAGTTTTATGAGCTTTGTAAGGTGTTTCGCTGGTGCTTTTAATTTTTGCCTAAAAAACATCGCTCGTAATTTAGAAGATGAGTGCGTGGAGCCACGAACGACTGTCAAGTGGCTGGTGCTGGAGCTAAAGTTTTACTTTCTTTTTCTGAGTCGATTTTGGTTTTTTACTTCGATTCATGGCAATAATTTGGTGGTTCTATTTTTTAAGGCATCCACCTGACCTTGCTTGAGCTGCACAGTCTAACTATGACGGCTCTTTCTCCTTAAGAATATGATAAGAGAAAGAGGCTCTGCAGCAATATATATTCAGCATACAGTTGCGTGCTTGTCAACAAAACAAAGTTGCATTGCACTGCTATGTATGATCTGTTTAACTTTTAGTCACTTCAGTAACTGAACTGTCTCCATTATGTTTATCATTTTTACTGAATAGATATCTCAATATTTAGATTTACATAACAAATCCAGTTACACGTCTACTTTCGCAATTTTAATGTTTACTAGAGCAGTGGTTTTTGCACTGTTTTGTTGAAGTCCGTCTTCATTTAACATATTTCCGTAACTAACATCTATCTCGAGAATACGCTGCAAAGGCCAACTAAATTTGTCATGAGAAATAAATACTTTCTCTGTCAATTCATGTATAGCAGCACAATCGTCGACCATTTTAGAAGAAGTGCAGAAAAACTTTTACATTAGCAAGCAGCAAAGCATTACTGAATAAAATTAATTTCCATCGCGTATCCTAGATACCTACGGATGAGCCTTCAGTACATCTAAGCTTTTCTCTTGAAGCGAAAATTCTCCGGCAAGGGAAGACAGCAAGCTAAAAGAATTGATCGTGTCTGCTGTCCTGTGAAAAATCATCACTTCATCTGTGCCTTGTGAATCAGCTACTGAATTTATGCGTCGTGAACTGAGAGCAGACATTTGTTTCGATGTATGGTGAAAGTTATAAAAATGAGATTACATACCCGCACGCAGAGAAGCTTTTTCAAGTAAGAAATGTATTTTGATAATGCATAAAGATATCGCTTTTGCCATCTTTGCAACCTTGTCATCGATCTCATGTGCTTTTTACTCTTTAAAGTGACTTTAAAATGAAAATTTAGTATCTGCCTGAAAAATTGTATATATATTATAAGGAGCAGTCAAGTGGCATCTTCCGCAGCACCTTTTAACATAACCAAACACGGTCATGCAGGCGACCTCAGGTTCCTCAGCAAGAGCTCCCGAGTGCGACCCCCGTATCCAAGATACCGTTTTCAACTCTACAATTTCTTCTTATCTTATTCCCAGATACAGTCTTCAGCGCTAGAATTTTTTCTTATCTCATTCCCAAAAAGCGTGGCAGGAAACATATAAATGCATTTATAGGTAAAACACGACGTGAATTATTATTACATAGTATTGATATCACCAACTCCAGTAGGTATATAGTGTATTCGTACATATTTGTTCAATTACGGTTGGCACGTGCAAAATCGCTATGTACATATTATACATGTTATGTCCACCTCTATAGTTAGCTCTTGTTTACCGCCATCTTGAACACAAATGTCATGTTTTCTGGTTGCCATGGCGATTTTTATGAGCTGCTGCTGCTCTGGAAAAAGCATAAAAAAAATGAAAAAAATGTGTATTTTTCGCAAGGTACCACGTAACTTCCAGCTTAATTCAAGACGGTTTAAGAGGCAGAAAATTTGACGATTGGATTACAGAGACTTTACTGTTTATTTGTTCCACAAGTGCTCTTCGCAAAGCCGCTATGTTTTTATTACATTTTATCAAATAGTTGTTTACGCATGTATTGTGCTTGCCAAAATGCTCAAATTCTTAATACAATAACCAAGTTCAAGGCCCATACTATCTAGTTTGCTTGAATAAGTCGTAGTGAATTCAGTAGCAAACTTTGTGGCACAATTTCGTTTGTCACGACCTACTAGAACACCACACTTCATCACACAGTGTCGCACCGCCACCAAGACACCACTCTACACCACACTCCATTACATTACCACATCGCCAGTAATACAGCACATTGCGTCACGTTGCTACATAATCACACGACGATAGACAACGCCAGGCCATCCACAAGAATACAACACAAGTACAGCGCACTTCATTACACGACAGCATCACCACACCCATTTCAAGTGTGCCACGTTACATTCCACCACAACATCACTTCGCTACAACTACACCACACTACATCCTACGACAGTGTCGCCCCACAGCACCAGTATACCACACCACATCCTTCGACAGCATTACCAGTACACCGCATTACATCACACGACAGCATCACTACACCACCACCAGTACACCACATCGCCACTCCAGAGCAGCTTGGCAACTTGCCAGAAAGAACCTGCCGCTCAGCCTGCAGTTCTCCGCCTTCCTTCTTCTTCGCTTACTGCTCTCTATCTCTCTCTCTCTCCGTGCCTTTGGCCTTCTTCTGTAGCCCTAATTACTGTCGTCTTTTTGCTCTTTCGTGCATTGAGATAGGTATGTAATAATACGCTAGCGACTCATTATCATTTTATGCAATTGTTTAATGACAAGTGATAAATATGTTCCACTCATATTAATGAATCTCTTTTCCTCTCAATTCACTGGCATTGAAAGTCTTAATAGCATTATTATATCACTATTTTTTTTTAATTTTGCCAACAACACACACATGAATCACCCAGCAATATATGTGCTCTGCAGAAATATCCGACAGGTTAACTACTTAGCTAAACAGATACTGTAGCTTATACTTTTTAATGGGAGGGAGTTGCAGTAACTTTTAGCAAGTAGTTCAGTATGGCGAGACTCCATCTGTTGATTCAAGGTCAACATTCAATCAGGATACCCTAGATTAGCCCAAGGGAAAGCCACCGTTTGAGTGAAATTCATTGCCTTACCTGGAAGTTTACGGAGGTTTACTATCATTCAGTTAAGGCTACTTCTAAGCCATTCAAGTGTGTTTGAAGATGCAACGATAACGCAGAAGTAACTCAAATCTTCGTCATGATGTCCGTAGACTTTTTAGTGTTCGTTTCAGTACAGTCCCCATAGGAGCTGCTGAAAATTTTAGGCTTGAAATCATCGTGACAAGAAAATAGCATAATTAAAGTAACTATAGGTTGTTCTTTTATGATACAGTAAAGTATATCACACGTTTATTCACACATAAATGAAATATGAACGATTACAATAGTAAGCACAATGTTTTTCTCTTTGGTTTCAGTCTCATCTCTTCTTCGTAATGGAATATCTTACCGGTGGTGACCTGATGTTCCACATCCAACACTCTGGTCGCTTCGATGAGTACAGAGCTTGTTTCTACTCTGCAGAAATTTGCTCTGGACTTCGTTTCCTGCACAACAAAGGCATCATTTACAGGTAGAGCAATTATTAAAAGTCTAATTGTTAGCTTGCATGATTCTTCTGTACTCTTTTCAGGTACAACGAGGGAATTTTGTTAATCACCTTTGTAACATCGTGAATAATAATTCTTAATTTAGCCCTTCTGGGCTCCGTTGCCGGCAAAACACAATAATACTTTGCAGTTGATGTTATTTTGTAAATGGTAATCAATTCTCCTGAATTTTGTTTTAAACACAAAGTATTATTTACAAGTAAGCCGACTTTTATATTGCAAATGCTAGCGTTACCGATATTGAATTTGTTCCAAAATCTTCAAAGTGGCGTTACATACGAGGAAAAAGTAAACATATTAGACATAAGTAAAACTGCTCCGGGATTTATCTTTTGGAATTAATTAAGACTCACTATCTACAAATGAAACTATTCCAGTCAAAAGTATCAGAAAGCAGCTCTTCACTTCATTTTTTGTAGAAATAAAAGCAGCTATTCTCAACTTTTCTCTGAATGATATACGTCCTCATAACATCTCTGCTCTTCCTGACTGTGGAGATAACCTGCTGTTGGATGGCTTGCTGGTAACGAAGTGCCGCTCTGACACCTCTGTGTACCTCTGGCTGTACTCAAGGTACCTCAGCGGCAAGGTTGCTGACTTCGATGATTGCTTGGAGTTTGAACCCGCACCAGTGAAGGGCTCAGCGCTTGGGAATTTTTAGCATCGGCAATTTTTTTACCCCTAGTCAATATGGAGGGGGGGGGGGTAATGGCCTTAGGGCCGGGGTGAAATTGTCTCTTGGGTATCGGGTCAATATGACGTCATAGCCCGAACAATCTGTGCTCGACTGCAGCCGCTCACTCTACTAGGCTGAAGTCGATATTTACCTGCAGCACGAACCAGTGCATGTGGGTTTCCTAGTTGGGGTGTGCGGTCAAGGTAACCTTACCTTTACCTTTCAGGTGGCGGGCACAACATCGGGACCACACTACACATTCTCACGCACAACCTGATGCGAAAATTTTTTATCTCACGTCGTCACGATATAAATTTAAAGCGGGTAGCATAGATACGGTGGCATGAACGAAGAACGAGTTGCACATCCTCAAATCACATCAAGTTGGGCGTGCGATGATAATATATGACCTCGGCATGGCGATACCTGCACCCGAAAGTAGCAAAGTTAAATCATTAAAAACCGGCACTCATGTTTGATGTGAGTTAATATTTTACATTAGATATTGTCTTTGTTAATGCAGATAATAATAACTGACTAGAGTGCTATAAATGTGGATGCCTCCGCCAAGCAATGCAATATTAATTAAAAGTTTAGGCTGGTGCTGAAACCAAAATTCTCTTTTATCATCACCAAATTGTAGTCATCTGTGCCTTTTGACATTAATTAATAGAAGCTCTTGCAATTTTCTTTGAAGCTCTGATATGACAAGCAATAAGACAAACATGTAGTTGAACACACAAACGGATCATCATCAAAACTTGATCATTTGTGTCTTTTTAATTTTTTGAGCAGTTCTTGGAAATTTCTGGATTCCCTTGCCATATATGTTCGTGTTCAGAGACACATAAAAAACAAACAGGGAGATAAACAAACGAACTTGCAGATCATCACTTAAATCTTGTCAGTCGCACTTCATAACACTCCCTACAATTCATGCAAATTTCATGAATATCCGCTCACAACTGTTTGAGTTATATGACCAAGAAAAAGCAGCAGGCAAACAAATAAACATATGAATGAACGATTCTTCACCAAAAGTTAATAATATATTCCTCCTAACATACCTGACATTCCCCGTAAATTTCATGAAGTTCCTTCCACAATTTTTTGAGTTACCTTCATTACAAATAGTGCAACACACAAACCTGTAAAAACATAACCTTCTTGGAGGAGGGTATATATAGAAGCTATTATAGCTAGATAGATAAATGCGAGCTTAATTAACTCTAGAAATATCCAACTTGCAGTTTGAACGGGTGCACTTGAAAATTTCAACTTATAAAGTTATTATTGAAGTTCTGTGCTAGTGCTTCCATGAATCCAACGAATACAAGTGTTGCACTAAATTATCAAGATTATTTATGGCACAAAGTTACATTCAATATGACAGGGATTTTAATTTGGTTTATATTGATAATTAGCTAACATAATTCACAAATTTTACCAGTGCGCCACTATCAGGAATCTGTCACCTCAATCTGAGAATTAAACGAGAATAAAGGAGACATACGCTATACATCTAAAACTGCTGTACGAGTTGATTTATCTACGCAATAAAACTTAAGAAAGTTCTAGACTCACTTAAATTAAATGTTTTTTTTTCTACTTCTTGTTGGAAGTTTTTTACATTAACGTATAAAATGTAGTACTCAACGATTAGACTATTAAATATCTATCACTGTTTATCGTTGTAGAGGTTTTAGAATTGTAGTTTGAATTTGAAATGTTAGTTAATATTCTCGGATTTTTTTTATCTCTGTGTAAATGAAGTACTAGTTTAAGATTCTTGTTTATAAAAGGGATTGTTGCAAAATATATAAACCAAGTATAAAGCTCTTTAGATAATTATAATTGGTATCAGAATTAAAAAATAGTCTCGATCGTATGTTTTATATATATATTAATTTCAATCTTAATTTAGTGAACCTGCTTGCCTTATCTCGTGGCTTCTCAGTTTAGATGTTTGTTAAAGTTGTTGCAAATACTCTGCAGTTAATGACACAGGGTTTTAAAAGAAAATATTTAAAATCTCCTTCTATCGTTAGTACTACGAAGTAAATGTTATCTCTTACCTTTCTGCAAGACTAAAGCGTGATCTTTCTCACTGTTAGAAAGTAAAAATATCCTATTAATCTCTACGAAAACTACGAATTAAAAAAAAAAAATTTGCGTATCAAAAGTTGACTTAATTGAACTTCCATGTCGGAAAGTAATGGCCTCACCCGTTTTTTTATTTTCTTTGCTAAAATAAATCAAAATGTAGGATTTTCAACCAACTAGCGCATTTTTAAAATACACTGATGATGAAAAAATAATGATTGCACTGAATAAACGTTGTCCCGGTGACGAAAGTGGCGTTAAAGATGGACCAATAAAAGGGAAAATTTACAAACTCGTTGGCAATTACGAAATATTTTCTGCTACCTTCGACCAACGGATTAATCAACTTTGAGGCGTCCGAGCCCAAACAATGCAGATGGCAATTACAAGGAAAATAAAATAATAGAATATGAGAATTTCAGTTCCTATTATTATTAATAATAATAAAACTTCCCGCTTGAGCTCACACGGATAGGTAATACAACCCAAATGAAGCATCTTGCAACACCGGGAAGCCCAAAACGCTGCTAAAGGAAATCCAGTAAAAAAACCATTAACAGCTGACTTAAACGCCTGCAGGCCAATACGACCAAAAGCCGATGCCGGCANGGTAATGGCCTTAGGGTCGGGGTGAAATTGTCTCTTGGGTATCGGGTCAATATGACGTCATAGCCCGAACAATCTGTGCTCGACTGCAGCCGCGCACTCTACTAGACTGAGGTCGATATTTACCTGCAGCATGAACCAGTGCATGGGGGTTTCCTAGTTGGGGTGTGCGGTTAAGGTAACCTTACCTTTACCTTTCAGGTGGCAGGTACAACATCGGGGCCACACTACACATTCTCTTGCACAACTTGATACGAGGATTTTTTTCCTTTCACGTCGTCCCGATATAAATATGAAGTCAGTAGCATAGATACGGGGGCATGAACGAAGAACGAGTTGCTCATCCTCAAATCACGTCAAGTTGGGCGTGCGATGATAATATATGACCTCGGCATGACGATACCTACACCCTGAAAGTAGCAAAGTTGAATCATTATAAACCAGCACTCATGTTTGTTGTGAGTTCATATTTTACTCTGATATTGTCTTTATTAATGGAGATAAGAATGACTTGTAGAACACTATAAATGCGGATGTCTCCGCCAAGTGAGGCAATATAACCTGTAAGTTTAGGTCGGTGCTGAAACCAAAATTTTCTTCTATCATAACGAAAATATAGTCATCTGTGCCTTTTGACGTTAATTAATAAAAGCTCCTGCAATTTTTTTTAATCTCTTATATGACAAACTATAAGAAAAACATATAGTTGAGCACACAAACGGATCATCATCAAAACTCGATCATTTGTGTCTTTTTAATTTTTTGAGCAATTTTTGGAAATTTCTCGAAGACCTTACCAAGTATGTTCGTGTTAGAGAAACATAAAAAAACGAACATGGAGACAAACAAACGGACTTAAAGATCATCTTAAAATTTTATCAGTGGCACTTCGTAACACTCCCTGCAATTCGTGTAAATTTCATCAATATCCGCCCACAACTGTTTGAGTTATATGACCAATAAACACCAGCAGGAATGAACGATTCTACACCAAAAGTTGATAATATATTCCTCCTACCATACCTGACATTCCCTATATATTTCATGAAGTTCCTTCCACAATTTTTTGAGTTACCTTCATTACAAACAGGACAACACACAAACAGATAAACCCTGCAAAAGCATAACCTCCTTGGAGGAGGGAAATTGTAGAAGCTATTATATCTAGATTGATAAATGCGAGCTTAATTAACTCTAGAAATATCCAACTTGCAGTTTGAACAGGTGAACTTGACAATTTCAACTTATAAAGTTATTATTGAAGTTCTGTGCTAGTGCTTCCATGAATCCAACAGAATACAAGTGTTGCACTAAATTTTCAAGATTATTTATGGCACAAAGTTACATTCAATATGACAGGGATTTTAATTTGGTTTATAGTGATAATTAGCTAACTTAATTTACATATTTTACCCGTGCGCCATTATCAGGAAGATATGTCACCTCAATCTGAGAATTAAACACGAATAAAGGAGACATAGACTACACTATTAAAATTGCTGTAGGAGGTGATTTATCTACGCATTAAAACTAAGAAAGTTCTAGACTCACCTAAATTAAATGTTTTTTTCCTACTTTTTGTTGGAAATTTTTTACATTAACGTATAAAAACAAGCACTCAACGATTGGGCTATTAAATATCTATCACTAAAGGTTTGTCGTTGTAGAGATTTCAGAATTGATGTTTGAACTTGAAAATGGTAGCTAATATTCTCGGATATCTTTTGTCTCTGTGGAAATAAAGTACTAGTTTAAAATTTTTGTTGATAAAAGATCGTTGCAAAATATATAAATCAACTATAAAGCTCTTTAAATAAATTACAATTGATATCAGAGTAAAAAATAGTCTCGACCGTATGCTTTTTTGTATGTACTAATTTCAATCTTAATTTAGTGAACCTGCTTGCTTTATCTCGTGGCTTCTCAGTTTAGATATTGGTTAAAGTTGTTGCAAACACTCTGCAGTTAATGTCAGAGGGTTTTATAAGAAAATATTAAAATCTCCTTCCATCGTTAGTATTACGAAGTAGATGTTGTCTCTTACCTTTCTGCAAGACTAAAGCGTGATCTTTCTCACTGTTAGAAAGTAAAAAGACCCTATTAATCTCTACGAAAACTACGAGTTTAAGAAAAAACGTTGCGATCAAAAGTTGACTTAATTGAACTTCCATGTCGGAAAATAATGGCCTCACCTGTTTTTTTTTTTATCTCCTTTGCTAAAATAAATCAGAATGTAAGATTTTCAACCAACTAGCGCATTTTTAAAATACACTGATGATGAAAAAATAATGATTGCACTGAATAAAGGTTGTCCCGGTGACCAAAGTGGCGCTAAAGATGGACCAATAAAAGGGAAAATTTACAAACTCATTGGCAATTACGAAATATTTTCTGCTACCTTCGACCAACGGATTACTCAACTTTGAGGCGTCCGAGCCCAAACAATGATGATGGCAATTACAAGGAAAATAAAATAATAGAATATTAGAATTTCAGCTCCTATTATTATTATTATTATTATTATTAAAACTTCAAGCTTGAGCTCCCACGGACATGTAATACAATCCAAATGAAGCATCTTGCAACACCGGGAAGCCCAAAACGCTGCTGAAGGAAATCTAGCAAAAAACCATTAACAGGTGGCTTAAACGCCTGCAGGCCAATACGTCCAACAGCCGATTCCGGCAACAAATTCCAAACCTTAGCCGACCAGGGCACGAAGCACCGACAGAACTGATTAGTTCGACATCTGACAGCGTCTAAAGTGAAAGAGTGCGCTCCGCACGCAGCACGAGTAGCTCTCCCAAAAACCTTGAGGGCAGGGAGAGAAGAACACAACCATTGCCTCTCATTATTGTACACCTTATAAAACATGCATAGCTCTGCTACTCTTCTCCTGTGGGACAGGTTCACTAGATCATTTTTCAGCGCACAGCCTGCTGGCCGAACTAACAAGTTGATCCAACAGACGCGAGTGTCAGCAGCTGAAGCCCAGACCGGTGAGCGATACTCCAACACAGGCAGCAAAAACGTATCAAAACACCTGCGGGCAACCTGCCTATCACCAAACACGGAATTCACCTTACGCAGGAGCTCAATCTTAGTGGAAGCACTTGACACCAACCTCCAATATGCGGCTCATAAATAAGTAAGCTTCTCATCAAAGACAACTCCAAGAATCTCCAAGGAGCTACACTCCTGAAGTAAAGTGTCATCAATCTCCAGTTGGGCATGCTGCAGTACAAGTGTCCGAGACCGACTGATAATCATCGACTTGGTCTTATTGGCATTCAGCTTCATACTCCAGGCCGAGCACCATGCACTAATGCGTGATAAATCCCTATTCAGAGACTGAGCGACAGTATCACGCAGGCGAGGAGCAAGTATCACTGCCATCAAAGTGGAATCGTCAGCATAGTTGATCAACGTGTTTCCAGCAATAGGTTGAAGTGTAAGCTTTTATACAAATGTCATACCTCAACGTTATGATAGCTGTGGGTAAGGGGAATCTAAATAGCTCTGAGCGCGTTTCGGGGAAGGGGCAAATTCTAGGGCCCTGTGAGAGGAAGAGGAGGTAAGGGCGAGGCAGGAGTTGCTGATGATCCGGAAGAAAAGCTGTTATGGGGAGCAACGGCCCCAGGGGGAAACTGTAGGTTACCATGCCCCTTAACTAGGCCGTCAGGACGTGTCTTTTGTCCCCAATTTGCTTCCTTTAGTTTTCGTTCTCCCACTGACGATTCTAGTTTCTGTTCAACCTCTCTTTTCCAAACTTGCTATTTCCATGCGGTGTGATCTTGTGTAGTACCGCTCAGCGATTTCCTCCCTCCATCTGGCTGTCGTGCATACTTCTCTCGACCGCCTCCCTGTAAACAGGGTTTTGGGCTTTGCTCCACCGGAGATCTCACCCGATGAAGCGGTCCTCTCACGAGCAGCCCGCTCCACCCTATCACAGTTACGTTCAGGTTTTTGCTTTGCCCAGTCTAACCGCCACAGGATCGGGCTGACGGACTCGGACTCCTGCCCTGAGTGCCATCGCCGCCTCCACACCGTGAACCACTTGTTCGAGTGTCCCGCCCACCCCACTACCCTCCTTCCCACCTCTCTGTGGGACAGTCCCCTATCTGTATCTGACTTCTTTTGCTGGCTACCTTCTTTTTCATACCTTCCGCCACATGTCCGACCCCCTCCTCCCGGATCCATCCCCTACGTAACTACAACAACAACATCCTGTGTAGAAACCCCCTTGAGCCTAGGTCCTACGATACTAATTACACACTATATGTCCCCTGTTCTTTCCTCTGGGATATCGTTTTCATGCGGGAACGGGAGCCTGCGCTACTCGCTATCATCATTTAGCTAGGGGAAATCTTTTATATAGTGCATACTACTCTTCTTTTTAACACAACTCTGAAGTGAAATCGGATTTACTTGAGTCAAGTTAGGGCTATAGGTGGTTTAATGATTTTTTGTGGGAGAGGAGATAAATGATACCCCCAGAGCTCAGAAGGGGAGAATGGCCTCGAGATCCCCTCTTATGAATCGATCCCTGACTACGGAAGACGTAAGGTGATACAATACAGAAATGCCAGAGTCTGGGGTGAAGAATGAACCTGTGGGCTATTGACGTATGTTCTGTAACTGGGTAAAAAGAAAAGGCTGTTGTGTCCACTGTCACTGTTAAGTATTAGCAGGCCAAACGGATATTTTTGTATATTTCCTGTCAATGTTGTTTTAAGTAGGAGGGTATACGATAAAAAATATCTGGAATACACTTTGTGCTCCTCATATGCTCTTATACGTCCGCGAAAAAGATTACACAAGGTGAATTCACAGATATCCAAATCGGTCTACATCATAGAAAGAATGTACCATTATATAAAGAATGTTTCCCTCCATGACTCACTCCTGTTCCTCTAATGTTGAAAAGTTACTTATTTCATACTAATACTGCACTAGAGCAGAACGAATACACAATAGTAATGATACATTACAGCAATTTACGTGGAAAAATCCTCTAAACGAGAAAAAATATGGTGTGGAGTGAGTGTCTCGAGCACAACGCTTATTTCCACACAAAACTTTCAAGTCGCAGAAGAATGAACTTATCGCACAATGAGAATCAATGGAACAATTGTTGTTGTTTCGCGTATAACGAACTCGGATATAACGAGAATATTGTGTACTGGGAAGTCATCATCTGCATTTTGATCTCTGGTTGAAGTGGGACGAGTATATCTTTCCGTTAGGATCCAAATAGCCCAACTAGAAATGTTTTGCATCAGTAGACAATAGTATTTGATATAGGTAGGCTTTGCAAGGCTTTATATGTAGTGCCAAACGGATGACAGTCATATACCGCGGCATGTTTGTACTTAGTAATCCGAACATGTTAGTTATAAAAATCAGAAAATTAATTTCCTCGTGCTAAGCTCAGTACACTTAAGAAGATCGTCCAGCTCCCTTCATTAAACCTTACCAAGCTTATTATTATCTGGTGATAATTATTAACTAGAGAGTGCAGTAGAGTATAGACATGTCATTAGGGCGTCCTTGGATCGTTATCCAATGAAGGTCAGGCTTCAGTCATTCCCGATATTGCTGTGTACTCGCCACAAAAATTTTTCTTTTTTATTTGCGGTCTGCAACGAGCGAAGAGTTTTTTTTTTTTAGAAGCTCTAAAAGCGTTTCTCGCGGTTTTTTCGCTTGATTTTTGAGCAACGGGGTGTGAGTTGGCAGGGATTTCACTGCATAGTTTTCTTGTTTTTTTTTTTCGGAAGGGGGGGGGAAGGGGTTCCATTTATGTGGCAGTTTTCCTGCCTCACTATTCCTATTGAACCTTTCTCGTTCTATATGCAACCCAGTTGCACTACCTGGCCCTTAACGTTACAGTTTGCCTTCTCCATTTCCGTTGAAGTTATTCCTCTCTTTTATTCTGTAGCGGCTTTACTACTCCATTATTTTTCTCGCCCATTTCTAGCACAACTGCTCTCACCGAGTTTTACTTCTCCCAAAATTTCTCTCTTGGTCTTACTTACTAGAGCTGCAATTTTTCTCACTGACTTTTAAAAAGACAATAAAAACATAATTTTACTGTTTCTGCTCCAGTTCTGTTACCTGATTATTCCACTCTGAAGTTATCGCCCCTCGGTTTCTCTTTCAGTTTTACTGCTTAAAAAAAATGATTTGTAATTTTTTTTTACAAAATCATTGTTTATCGTTATTCTCCTGCGTTGCTTGTCCCAATGCAGCTTTTCTCTGTCGCTGTAACTGCATTCAGTATTGAAAGCGCTTTAAGTAGGAATTTGAAGAAAAGGTGAGCAAGCTTAGATATCAACCTTGTAACGGAAACTTTACAACTCAACTTTTGGTACATTCATAGTGCTGAGTGAAGGAGCATTCCTACTTAATAAGATTGCGGCCGTCAGAAAGTGAAATACCTAACCATATGATGGCTGTACTCATTGATACTCTAAAAAATTTAAGGCCGCCGCAGCGCTGTATATCACTTGACTAACGGTTTCAGCTTCTGCATCTGCCTGATTTTTGATAGAGTAAGCTTGTTATACCCTCACAAAAGTTATTTCGATATTCCCACTCTGCATCTCATTTTTTCATCTGTAGTTTCTTCTTTCTAAACAAATATGATTTGCTACTTCTAATTTCTAAGGCTAAAAAATGGTAATATCTGTGGTCTTGCATTTGACATTCGTCTCACTTCTACGTATGAATATTATTATTATTAATGATATTGCATTTTATTTATATCAATTATTAGTCATAATTGTTATTCCTTATTACTATATTCAGAAACCTGAAATTAGTCCTCCCACGTTGCATACATCATCTATTTTTTCTTTCTATGGTACTTTAAATACCTCTCCGATTTCAGAGACCTGAAATTGGACAATATCTTATTGGATTACGAGGGTCACATCAGAATAGCAGACTTTGGAATGTGCAAACTACAAATCTACCTGGACAAATTTGCTGACACCTTTTGTGGTACACCGGACTACATGGCTCCTGAGGTAAGATTATCTTATACAATCTATATATTTTAATTTAAAATTTGCGGAACGCTCGACTTCTAGGCTCCTGAGGTGAGATTATCTTGAGCAAAATAGTTTTTTACAGCATGACACTGGCAGGATGCCAGGTTATGTGGCTCCTAAGGTGAGATTTCCTTAATTCTTAAGCAAAACCAACTAAACAGATTTTCACTTTTTTGAAAGTACAACTGAAGTGCCAGATTACTGAAATGAAATCCGATGCGAGGAGTTTTTTGTGATAAAGGGTCTTTTCAACCCAAAGTACCGTTCAAAGAAAAGCATTGGAAGAGAATGGGTCTGCTACCAGGAAGAAGGGAAGTGAGCCCATGTAGGTTGAGAATCAGAGGAGCTCGAATCAACTATAGAAGTTTAGGAATAGTTTTTCTAATAATGTATATTGAACATCAGTTGCGCACAACACTGCTATAGGATAGAGGCAAACTAGGTCCATACATGTAGGTACATAAGTTAAGCATCAGATGACTCTAGGCCAACAATATACTGTCATAAGTAAGGAACAGATATTTCTAACATCTATCAAAGGTGTAAATTATAGTCACAGTGAGTTCATAATACATATTTATTGAAAGGCTGTAATTATCATCATACGTGCAAAATTTGCACTGAACACAATTTATACAGGATTTGTGACAGAAACACTGGTGATGACACTGTTCGACAGTATAATGTCAACATTTTTGACAGACTCATTATTATATTCTTTATAAACTATACCGGATGACCTCCTCTTTGCCCTAACTCTATCTACAGTGCTTTGGATAGTTAAGAAAAAATGCGCATATGCCTAAAATTGATCGATTTCTCCCACTAATGAGAACCCTCTGGATTTGAGAGGAACATGTTTTGTGTAACATCCTTTGCAAAGTAAATTTTAATTTTAGTAGGAATTTCTATTGTAGACCTGTACCTATAACTAAATGAGTGGGTTTCAAATTAGAGACTCCAAAAAGTTAACAATCGAAGTACATGAAACACAAATAACAAAAAGTGAAATCCATAGGTACCTATCTGTTAAGAATAACCATTACCAGCAGTGGCAGATGTTAGAATGTTGGACACTCAGACGCTGAGTGCGAAGCTTCTAGACTATTTGTCAGACAGGCGAGTTCCCGTGGTGTTCGTCTTGCTGAGTGATCATTAGACTTTCAAACGCTATTTCGGGGGTACTGATGCTAACCAGAAATGGGGATGGTCTTAGTCGAAACTGTCGGATGCAAACACTGGTGGCAGCAGGAAATTTGCACTGGGGGTGGAAGGGAGGCTGAAGTCAAATGTGGAGGCCTTCAGAGTACATACAAACATGTATGATGGTGAAGCGGTAGCTATATTGAAGGAAGGGGTAATGGGGGCTTGGGTCATTATTGGGGTGACTCAAGCCTCCGTGGCTTCCTAGGCGCCGCCACTGCTTGCGAGTCTTACATCTCTGATGCCATTGCTCTGATAAGCTGTGATCGACTGCAGCCGTACATTCGTCTGGGGTCTAATGATCATGTATCTGCACTGCGAATGCGTATGGATTTTCTAGTTGGGGGTGTGTGGTCAAATTGACTTTATCTTTGTTAAAATTATTCACACCAGAGAATCATGTTCTTGTCATTTTATGGTGGTTTCAGTTTTTTATCTTATCGTTTTTTTTTTATGTCTCGTTGCTTATTGAGCTTTTTGCTGACGAAAAGGACATTGTGCAGCCTATACAATAGTATTATTTCTACGAAAATATTGCTCAGGGTGTAGGTGTGTAGCTATGCTTATTTGTAACATTAAGAAGTAGTACACTTTTGGCTCCGCCCATCGGACCATGCCTGGCATATCACCCTGTCATTTAGTTGTCAACCTCTATACGTAACCGAGAGCCCTGCTGCTCTGAACCCTGCGCTACCCGATGTCTTAGTTAGGACCAACGTCATTCTTTTGTGCCCTCTGTGCTTACTTCCGTCTTCTTCTCCTCCTTCTCTTGTTCTTCCATTCTTTCTCGCCAATGATTCGCTATCTCCTACTTTCTCTTTTTTTCACGCCTTTGTTCATAACTAGTACTTAGATTCGTATATTCATTTAGTATTAGTCAACCAAATAATATATAACTATCATTAAAACACGTCAATTTATATGGATATATCCTAATTTGGTTGTTTATTATTATTTCTTCAACTTATGAATGTATTACTTGTGTAACACCTCTGTAAGACTCACTAAACAACTGGACACTAAGTGTCTTTTTTTTTTCCGTTGAAAACCTCTCTTTAAGGACATCGAACGGCCCCTATAGTTGGTGTGGTAAGGAATATTCATCTAGAACTGTAAGGATATAACTAAAGTCAACTTGCCGCACACCTTTACTGGAAATCCGTACGCACTGGTTCGCGCTGCAGATCTATGCACGCTGGAGGCAGTCATAGACAGAGCCAAGGCGTCAGAGACAACAGACTCATGCGCAACTGCGATCACCCAACCGTTACTATTACTAGTCTGGGGTCACTATCAGATGGTGGATGTGAATGCCAAAAGTGTTGACGCCGCAAAAATCACCTGTCATCTTTCTCGCTGATATGCAAACTCGGGACGTCCCTATTACATACAAGCACAGCACTCTAACATCCTACCACATTAGAAATAATGAGATAACATTTTACTTGTAATAATATTATTATTATAGCATTGCATACGCAGTACCGTTCTCAGAATTATTATTCCGGCTTTCAACACAAAAGCTTCTTTTCGAAATTCTCTAAACATGCAGACGCATTTCCGTACCTCCGGCGAATAAGTCCGGGCCAAACTCCGCGTTATTCCCGCATTCACTCTATTTTGTAACTTCCACTTTATTTTCCAGGACGAACTTTAAAGTTTAGGTCTCTTAGCCTACAGAGAAGTTAAGTTCCGTGCTGGGCATGAAAGCCGTGGCTTGCGTGTTCCATTATTCCGAAGGAGTAAAATTTGGTGGGCCAGTCCAGCAGCGCGGGCTGACAGCCATGTTGACATGAGTTGCGGACTGCAGGGTAGACCGTCTTTTGTTCTCCGGACTTGCGGAAACTCAGAGCTTACAGAACCGGCGGTTTGTTGCGAAATGAACCGGCGAGGAGAGTAAATCATGAGTGATACGCGAAATGGGGGGTGGTAGTAATAGTGGCACTGGCATGAAGGGCAAAACCAACACCGCAAATCAAAGCACTGTTCCGTAAGGTCTGAAGGAGAAAGGACGTCTTCAATAAAGTTATTACCTCTACAAAGGGTGTTATGCTTTTGTAGTCTTTGTCTATTTGTCACCAAGATTACTCAAAAAGTTAGGAACGGAACCTTACGAAATTTACAGGGTTAACCATTTTACCAGTAACAGATGAGTAACTTTTGTTGAAGATCTGTTCATCTGATTGTTTGGTTGTTCGTTTGCCTAGTTTTTCTTAGTGCCATAATTTAAAAAGGTATGGACGGATTTGCATGAGTTGTTAGGTACATTACAAGAGTAAATGTACTGATTTTTGTGATAGTACATGTAGTATTGCATTACTACATAATCTTAGATTAGATGCTGCGCGTTGTACGTTGGCAATAAGTATTTCTCTACACTATTTCTCTATGTTATTTCTCTATGTTTCCAGTATCTTGTATAACGGAGGGTTGTATGTAATAACAGTATTACTAATGCTGTGCTAGGTAAATTGAATGTTGCAATGCGTCGTTGCAATATATCCAACACTATTGTAAACTTCTGACAAATGCCAAGTAAGAATGCTTGAATCTATGCTTCATAGAGTTATTAATAAGTATCTGGAAGAGAGTGTAGAAAATTGCATGCTGTCAAGACAAGCACCCGTGATTTAGTGCGAATGTATAACTGATACGCCGAGTCGAGTACAGTAAGATCACCTAAAAATGGAATCGCGGGTACTACACTGACGTACCTCCGGAATCACGTGCAGACTGATGACGTGTAAAGTATGATGGCCTACTGCAGAAAAGTAGAAAACTCCAAAAATATTTCTTGAGAACAATGCCTGTATAATGCTTGAAACCATACATTCGACTCTGTAATTTTTTGACATAAAACGTTAATTCTATTTTTGTTTGTTCCCCTCTGTAAAAAAATCACGTCCATTTTGCATAAAACTCAGTTCTACATGGTTTTCAATTTTGTTAACAAAATGCACGTCAAAATATAGATATGACAGCCTAAAGCTTCAGAGCGTCACATTTATCCGAACGGAAAAATGAAGAACAGTTTTCGAACCTTCGCAGACAACTGTTTGCAAAATATTTTTGAGAACCCAAAACCCTGAGTTTGTATCGCTCGGAGCTCGTCGAATCTTTTGAAAGAGCAGTCATTGCTCCCGCAGTACTCGCCCGATGGGTCCAATATTATTATGATTTGGCCAATAATATTGCAGTATCGTTCAGTGAACAGGCACCACATTCTTGGAGCAAAGGAACGATGCGGGGCAGAAGGAGATAGGAAACTGTTTTCTCCGGCATCGGAACGTGAATAAAACATGTTGTGATATGGTCGAGGTATTTTTCGGTGTTGGTTCAATGCATCGCCCCTGTTGATAGACTGGCTAGTGTTAGATACGGTATGAGTTTTGCCTATGGTGACAGCTGCTTTTCTAGATGTTTCACCTTTTTACTATTTGCAATTTCATATGTGAG
>LQNS02277100.1:2798185-2814063 GCA_001587735.2 Parhyale hawaiensis
TCAATAATTTCTGTGTTCTGCAGGTAATAAAAGGAGCTCACTACAATCAGTGCGTGGACTGGTGGAGTTTCGGTGTCCTGTTGTATGAGATGATGGTTGGCAAAAGTCCCTTCAAAGGCTGCGACGAAGACCACCTCTTTTGGCTTATCTGCAACGAAGAGCCGGTGTACCCTCGCTTCCTGACTGTCCAGGCACAGAGTATTCTCAAACAGGTACCTTAATATGCAAGTGCTGGTTATTATTTACCATGGAGCACAATGAATTACCAAATAGGTACTTGCTTCAGTCGGTAATAATTTTTACAACAATACAAAAAAAAAATGAAGATTTATAAACACGTGAGTCTCTTCAAAAGTGTTTTTTAAGCTTTACGGTCATAGAGAATTATATCAATTCGGTACTCCATGCATATTACTGCTCATGCAGTATTATGTATAGATTATTTACCCTGCAAGTACAATGTAGTCTAAAATTGGTACACTTGTCTCTTCAAAAGTGTTTTTAAACTATACGGTCATAGAGAATTATATCAATTCGGTACTCCGTGCATATTACTGCTCTTGCAGTATTATGTATATATTATTTGCCCTGCAAGTACAACATAGTGTAAAATTGGTACACTTTCCTTTCATCAATTATTTATATTTACAATGCAGGCATAAAATACGCATATGCCAGCAGCTTCGTCTATTTTATTATTATAATAGGTGGTGAATCTCAAACCGGTCAGTAATGCTTTTGCTAGCTCTGCCTGAAAATTGTAAGATCAGCAGCGATTTGCGTATTTTAACCGTTAATGCCGTCTCACTGAACTGGCTATTGTATATATTGTATTGCATATAATGTATTGCGTTTTATGCATTGTGTGTTGCTACTGTCTAGATATTACTGCTTCGAAATTTAGGCCATTAGACAATGATAGTGGAAATACGATGATAATAATAATAATTGTGTTATGATTAAAGACTGCATTTGATATTAGACAATGGATGGGACAACAATAACAAAAAAAAAAAATTCCCTGAGAGGAAAGCAAACCCATGTTTCCATATCATTTACCTAACTGCTACTGATATTAAGTGCAATCTATTAATTTTTTTTTACTGTGATTAAAGATTTCGTTAGATATTTTACGATAAATGGAATATGAATCCCATTCCCAGAGAGGAGACAAATCCCACTTGTGTGTCCCCTCTGAGCACAGATTTCTGTCCTGCCCCTTTGATTCATACACTTTTCCAAGCATTAAAGGCACCGGCAAAGGCTTTCTAAGTCTTAGACACAGTGAATAAGTCTGGAGCAGTTCCTCTGCAACAACTCAATTAGTTGATTAGCATTGCCGGCGGCATATGTATAAAGTTAACGCATCAGAGGAAAACTCTTCGCGTCAAACTCGCCCAACTTGCCTGGCAAATAAGCAGATGCGTTTCACTTCCGCACTTTCAGTCCTCACTTTATGTACTTTATATGCTTTGTTTTATTGGTTGAGCTTCTGAAGTCGCGTTTAATTGGATTAACTGGCGAGTAAACAGGACGAGACGAGGTGGACGGGAATGGGAATCTGATTGATTGCATCGTGATGTTCATGTGAAACTTAGTACCCGTGATAGAATTTTTGGGTGGTTCCAGAAGAAGTCTTTTATAAAAGAGAAGTAACATGAAATATTTATAAGGAATTCAAACCAGTCAGTTTTGAGAAAAGCCAGAATAAATTGGAAAAAGCATCTTCATATAGTGTGAAGAACACTATTGAAAGTGTATTTATTGATATAGCTAATGATAGTATTAAGTAAGAAAAGCCCATTGTACTCACACTTGGATGCGGTCTCCGTTATATTATAGAGCATAGAGCACATAGGAAGAACTCAGTTATAATGTAGTTGTGCTTACTGTACAGACGTGTGAAAGCTCACCTTAGGTCAGAAAGGCGCCTTTGGTAACAAGAATTTCCGCATAGTAGGTAGTATTGATGAACAGGATGTTTTACTTATGAGGTGTTGTGAAATTGTTTATCTTTGTTGTTTGAGCAAATAACTGCTTCGCTTTTATTTTTTATATGCTTGCATATTGTATAGACGAAGTTTACATTGTAAGGCATACTCGTTTTATAGGGCTCTTCATTGTAATTTTGCAAGTTCAAAAATGGAGTATATCTTGATAACAGTAACGGTTTCTTACAGTTACTGGACAAAGACTCTACGAAGAGACTCGGCATTCCATACAGTCCATACGGCGATATTCAGTGTCATCCTTTCTACAAGTACATCGACTGGAGCAAAATTGAAAGGAAAGAGGTGGTGACTCCCTACACACCTCGGCTGGTAAGTGAAGTGTAGCTCTATTTTGTGCAACTGGATGAAAAAAATGTTTTGGGCCCACAAAATTCAGAAAATTATAAAGTCAAATTAATGAAATTTTTGAAAGAAATAACTAGTGTGCGTACAAAGACTACTAGGTGTTCGAATCAAGTTTAAGTATGATTTGTAAGAAAAAAATCTTAGTGCACATAAATTCATATGAGTCCTAAAATAAGTTTTTTATGCTTTATAAAGAAAAACTCCCGGCTCGTACCAAGACTGGTGAGGGCTAATATCATTTTATGTGCCTTTTAGAATAAAGAGCTCAATGGGTGCAAAGACTAGCAGGTACGAACATCAGAGTAATATACTTTCTCAAGTAAAGAAATTCTCCACCGGCCGGTATTTGTTACTACGAAAAATTTATCCTTTTATGTTCGAATGAAAGGAAACTTAACATTCGTAATTATCAGCGTGGGTTCTAATTATTTTCATACGCTTATAGCATTTTTGATTAATTTCAAGCGTTTTACTCGCTACACTTCGTTAACCTCATGGAGTTTCACCGTTCCCATGTCGCCAGTCTAGTGTAATTTAATAATAATAATAATAATAACTAGAGCACTCTGAGAGCGCATACCTCCGCCAAGTGAGCCAACGGTAGCAAAAATTGAAATTGGCTCTGAAACCATAATTTTCTTTGCATAAACTCCAAAGTCTAATCATCTGTGCCTTTTTATAATAATAACAGCTTGTTCAATTTTTTGAAGATCCGTTCATAACTTTTTGAGTTATACTGTTAACAAACGGTGTGACAAATATGAGTCAAACATACAAACGAACAAACCGATCTGCACCAAAATTTGATCAATTATGTATTTTACCATTACTAACAACTCCTATAAATTTCATAGAGATTCAATCATTTTTTTAGTTATTGTGCTAACAAGCATAAAATTAAAAACAGTGATAAACGAACGAACAAACAAACGTACCATTACCAAAATTTGGTCATCTACTCTTTGTTATATACCTAACAATTCATGTTAATTTCATCAAAATCCATCCATAACTTTTTGAGTTATGGTATCGAGAAAAATGACGCCGACAAACAAAAAAACGGATAGACATATCTTCACCAAAAGTTAATCATCTGTTTCTCCTAACATACTTAACAATCCCTGTAAATTTCATGCAAATCGGTTCATAACTTTTTGAGTTATCTTGGTGACAGACAGACAAACATACAGACAAACACGACGAAAACATAACCTCCTTGGCGGAGGTAATAATAATAATAATATTGTATTGAGATATCATTATATAAGATATTGAAGAATTCGCTGAGAAGCAAAAAGTAGAAATTTGATTACCCATGACGTACGTTTCGCTGTCCTCAGCTCATCAGGTGTTAGGGTCGAAGATGGTCAAAATCGGAATCATTAAATTTTGTAGAAATTTCGGCAGGTTAACACAGTGCGATGTAGCTGTGATACCGAGTATTCCAAAGCTTAAATACAATTTTCAAACTAGCAAATGTTTCTTGAAATTTTGAACATTGTCCGCTGCGTTGACTCCAACTCCAATACAGGTGCTCCGGGGCGACAAGAACCTCCTGTATAAGGCTTCAAAGGTTGGCACATCTGCACTGTAGATTGCGAAAACACAGCACACAACGATTGCGAAATTTTGACGAGAGCATCCAGTTATTTAAAAGCGATGGTCGGCCTCTTGAGTTATAAAAAGCTCTTCGATATGCAGCATGCCAATTAAACATTTGCAGTTCCACCGCCAGCTGCATCTTATAATTTACTAGCCATTGCTTCATATATTAATTATTGTCTTGAGATCGCATTATATTAGATATTGAAGAATTAGATCAGAAGCACAAAGTAGAAATTTTACGATTTCAATTTTGACCATCTTCGACCCTCCCACCTGATGAGCTGAGGACAGCGAAACGTACGTCGTGGGTAATCGGATTTCTACTTTGTGCTTCTCATCGGATTCTTCAATAATAATAATAATAACACGTCTCCTCGATCGTTGATATTGCACATATGCTGCTGTTCTATCTACTGTTCGTTTAAAATCTGCATTCTTCACAAGCTTGGAACACAAGCAAAGCTATTATATCCGGCTGTCCTTGAACTAAATAACCTATCATTAACGAACTCATCCTCTGACCTTCTATGCGAAAATCTAAATATCCTCCCTTAACAGAAGCAGCAGCAGGTGCGTTTTGCTTTTTCCATTTCTTTACCAAGGCCTGATTTGGGCCCACGATTATGCAAATAAAACTAGCGTAGCTGAGCGGCCCTGAATATCTTCACAATGGAACACAATTAGGGCGAAAATTTGCATTGCTTTCCAGCCTTGAGACAAATTGCTAGATAAGTGCTGGTATAAATATTAAAGCTCTATTTACTCTCAGCTCGAGCAAGAATCTCTTTATTTTTCCGAGACTAAGCGCAGGATTAGGCAACTGTGGGGCGTGTATACGAAATGAGCTCGCGTTAGAGACGCTTTCCCTGTTATACAATTATTAAAATAATTAGATGAGACAAGATATGATTAAATGGATAGGCCAAAAGGTCCATTTCCAAAAGGAGGACGAAGGCTAAGTCTTTGTCCTCTCTAAGCAACCACCATCCTAAAGGTAGAATAAATTGGTAAGACTATGGACAGGAAAAAAAAACTGCAGCTATGAGATGACACAGAAATTATGATTAGTTGCAGTATTTTGGTTGAAGTATTAACACGTATTATTAGGTTTTCTACTGACTGAAACAGATTGCATCAGGAAACATAAATGACTTAGTCATCCACCCGGAAATTGACGTAATATGGTCACTTCCAAAATGCTGTTACTATGAAAGCGTTTTCTTTTTAGCCACCAGGTAAACATTTATTGATCTAATATATAGTATTTATGGTATAAAAAGAGATTATTTATTAAACATATAGTATTTATAGTATAAAATGTTTCGGGTTGTGCAGATACTTTTATAATTAACTAGCACAATAGACTGCTGTCTATCAACTCAAGTGTTACATAATACACAGGCTTAAATAAATAATAAAGAAAAAATATACTGGTGATGTTGTTGCGTGTTATGGAAAATATCTAGGGAAAATAATTACAAGGGATGCTGCAGCTCCTCAGTGCGTATCTCCCACCCAGTCGGAAATTATGGTTGTGATTATGGTAGAATATAGTGATGTATGAGAGATCGAAGTCGATTATGGATGATGAAACTATATGGTAGATATGTTGACCATAACATAACGTCGATTTTAGTATATTTAGGTCGATATTGGTGGAGGCAATATTGGTTGTTTATGGTTTGTCAAGAAACGAAGGTCTATGGTAGTACATGGATGTTTGACGACTATATATGGTAGAGCATACAAGAGAACGTACGTAACTATGGTAGCTTATGAACGGATTTCCTTACGTACGATCATGAGGGGAATTCCTCCCATTATATGGGACAGAATATGTATGGATTGCCATGGATTTTACTAATATGGCTAGAATTCTCAACAGTATCTACCAAAAAAATAATATTGTATGACTATAAGTTTGAATGCGAAGCATCTAAAAATTCATATCATAGTCCAACAAAAGGTGCATATTTTCAGTCGTTTCTTTCCTGTCGATGAAATGTAAACATTGCACGGTATATATGGACACTAACGGCCATGGCGTTATTTTTATCTACTATTTTCCGATTTTTTTACGCTTGGCCACTTTAACGTAGTTACCCATCATCTTTATTTTTATTTGTTGTATTTCCTGCCAAATAGTATTGCAATCCTTGATCAAATATTGTCATCTATTTTTATGTTCATTAAGTTTATATCTGTGAAGATTCATCAAGAAATTATTCCCATTAGCTTTATGTGGAAGATGTCAAGTTTTATGAGATATTTAACCTTTCGTACCCTGACAACGGGTACGCCAGAAAATTATCCATTGATTAGTGACTTCCTCTAAACTGGGTAAAGTAAAGTTTATCTTGGTAGATTATAGTTGTATCATTCGCCGAACACAGTCGATTTTGGCTGTGAATGGTGTTTCTTACGGTTAACTATGGTAGATCTTGGTTGTGCAGCTAAAACCTTTATAGTTGTAATTGGGTATTTATGGTTGGGAATTATGGTTGACAATATGGTCGAAGGTTGTAACATATCTCTACCATACTGCACCCCATAAATGGTTGAATATCGAGGACATTTCGATTATAAACAACCAAAGTCTCGACCATAATCATAGTTGTTCTACTATAATCACAACCATTATTTCCGACTGGGTAGTAGTCTGTCAGTGATGCTATCGATTATAAGAAAAATTGGCTTAGTCTCCAGTCGAGGCCTATTCAAACGTTCATCATTTGAACGTATTCTTTTGGCTCTCCATCCAGCTGTTTTATTGTTTGCTTGTAAGCGCAATCATTAATTATTGGTCCACTAAACGCATCGCTATGCTGTTTTGTCGTTCATTTTGTGGCTCCAGCAAGTGTCGCTTGTGAGGTTGCTGATATTTCTTTAAATTTACAGTGTTATAGTGTTGAGAAAGTTGTGAATGTTTTTAGTGACTAAAGCCGAGGACACACTACGCATTCACCCGCAAAACTTGACACGAGGATGTGCGTTCGATTGCGTAGTGTGTCATCGGCATGAGGGACACAGCAACGCATTCAAGGAAGCTTAACTGCTGGTAAACGATCTTGAACGTATTTACACGATAGGCTAAGAGAGCACCCTGAAAAGCCTGTAGCGTGATTTGGCTTTCGGTTGGAGTGAGGGTCAGAGTGACAGACTGTGCAAGCGAGCCTCTTCATTTGGTGGAAATCGTAGCTTTGATACGCACCTTGTCATAATTGGTTTCATGTCAGTGCTGTGCTTCCGAATCGACTCTGGATCAAGGAGGTTTAATAACAAGGAGGGAGCCAGTAGCCTCGTCCGTGAAGCTCAAGTTTCCGGCGTGGCTTTCCGGTGCGGTTGCTGCCAGTTGTCGTATCCACCAAGCGCATATTAGTACACCAGTTTGTTTGTTTCCCCTGCGTCACTACCACTAATGACATTAGTATGTGCTCGTTTGCTCGTCACAGTTGCCGGGTGCCAGAGGCACTCACTTTCATGAACGCGTCACAGCCACACCAGAATGGCTGGCACGTTGGCTGGGAAAACATAAAGCGGCAGGGCTCCCTCCTCTCTGTTAAATCTCCTTGCTCTGAATGCACTTGAAGTGACGATTACGGAGAATATGACGCAATCTTCGAAAAATAATCGACGTACTTACTGGAAGGTCAAGTAGTTTGTATGGGGACAACTTCTACTTCTGGTCATGAACTTTTTGTGAATCTTAGGAGTTTATAATTAATTTATCTTTATTTTATTGTAAACCCAACTGAGACGTTCATTTTTCTGAAAACTGTGAAGTTGCTGCGGTTTCCACCTGTATTTAATTAACGTCTTTACAGAAACACATTTGGGTGTCCATTCTTCTATAGCACTAACCGCTCCAATTTTGCAGGTCCTATAAGAGTGTATTTAATGTCCACGTTATCTAACTAAAAATTACATTGGCTCCATACTTCTATGGAGTTGCTTGTGGAACGCCCATGGGTACCGTAGCCATATAGTAATTGTAAACTTTTTTACAGAGACACATTTTAGACGTCCAGTTCTTCGACCCTCTCTTCACCAAACGCAACGCAGCTCTCACTCCTATCGACGACAGCATTCTCGAAAGCATGGACCAAACACCATTCAAAGATTTCTCCTACACCAACCCCAATATCACGGAATAATATTTGCCAACCTAAGCTTATTTTTCTCTGTAAATTTTGCACAATTTTGAAAAAGAAATGAGAAACAAATTCACGGAGTTTGTGACAGTTACTGTTTCAATTGAAGACGGAGCTTGTGTATTTTTTTAGTTGCAGCACCGGTTCTCTTTGAGTATACCTGCAAATGTAATTATGTGTTAAGAAAAAATTATAGGTAGAAACTTTGCTGGTAAGCTGCGCAAAATGGTCAAAGTAGCACCTAGTTGGGGTGCAATATAGCTTTATGGGAGATTTAATTTCTAGATTATTTCTTAGAAAAACGTTATTTCCAGTTATATAAATTTTTGCAAATAAATTTCTGTCCTAGCAAATGTAAAAATGTGCATTTTTCGAATGTGAAAATGTCAATAATTACAATAACGAAAATAAAATAATAATTATATTGATCATAAAAAACTATAATAGTAGTGAAAATATTTTCTCAGAACCCAATCACTATCTAAAAACTTGACAAATGTTACTCATTTTCGTATTTGGCGATGTGCAAATGTAAACAGGTCCAAAATAGCATTCTTTAATATTCTCTACTTTCTCTAAGAATTAAGTTAAACACGAGGGGAGAATTGTAATGCACTTTTTGTACATATTTTACAATGAATAGAACCACTCTGAAATAAGAGTAATTGTAGCATGCGGAAATAAGAATTCTACTGTGCTTTATTTTATACATGGTGTGTAAGTGTGCGGAAAAACGCGCACTCTATTTAATATAAGTGATTGTAAATATTTAAATACTTGGTGAATACGCTCATTTCCGGCGTTTTTAATAAAGAAATAATTTTTGCCTTGTTCAGTTAAATTAAAAGTAGTTTTTTATGTCATTTGGCTTGTTAGATGCGAGATATTTTCTGTATAACATTGTTTTCTCATTTGACATGCTGATAGTTGTTGGACAGCAAGGAAGATAGAGCTATTTTTCTTGTACATTTTCTTACTAAATAGTTAACAATTTAGTATAAACTTTTAACTTCTACAGCCTTCATTAAATTTTACTGATGGGTATTATATTGAAAATCAAGTTTCTAGTTTTTGAAATTTTTTTTTAGAATTGCTTGCTTTTTCTTTACTTCACCCTAGGCTATTATGCAAAAAGTTGAATTACTGGAATTTGCTCATTGCATTGCTGATGTAATTATGAACAGCAACTATTGGTGCTTCTTATTGCTTTTATTTATTTCATACTTTAGCTGATGAATATTATTAACCGGTGGTCAGTTTTGTCATTAAATGATGACAGAAAAAAGTATTTCAACACACCACTTTCCTGGGCTCTGTTCTCACGACTATCTTTCCACTTTCGTTGATTTTCTAGCCAGTTAGAATATATAGCTGCAGTGGGAAGGAAGAGAAATCTCGCATCTTTTCAAAACATAGATTAAAAAAAAAAGAAAACATGGCTAGCCGACGGCCCTCTTGCCTCTCATTAGATGAACTTTCTCTACGTAATTCTTCAGATTCCGACGGACACACCAACAAACCATGCAAGCATCTGGGATTTCTGGGGTTTGTATTACCCAGCAATTTGAGTAGACTGAATTAACTGATTTTTTTCGAGGATACTTGCGTACACAACGACGCAAAAAAAGATAACGCAGTCATATTGTTGCCTTCAGCTTAGATGCTCTAGCACCAGCAATGTCCTCATTTCATCGCCACCTTTGTTTCCTACTTTTACGCTTCTTATATGGTATCATGAACTACACCCGAAAATCCAAGGATACCTGGAACAGTTTATTCAATCAAAGTAACGCATCTGAAAGAAGAAAATCCCCGGATGTCTGGAACAGAACGTATTTTACCATAATGCTTGCTTTTTACTCGACTGATACATGAAAAAAAAAGTATAGCATACTCATAACGATGCATCTGTAGCGAAGTTACGAGTGTCCGGGACAAAATGTACTCAATCGTAACAATGCATCAACAAAACCTACGGAGGATGCAACCAGACTCTCGCACGATTGAAGGGCTCTGATATGCGGTAAAGGACTATAGTGTAAACTCTCGCCTTTATTGTAGCTATAGCACAGAAGTTAACGATTCGCTGTAAGCCTTGACGTGTAGCTGGCACCGTCAACTTCGCGACAAAGTTTAAACAATATTTTTAACTTGTGCACCGCGTACTCGGTGACCACTGAAATACTGAAAAGCATGAAAATGTTTTAGCTTGCATGCACAAAAGCGGTGGTCATTTGACGGATGTTGTTTTGGCGCATAGTATTGGGAAAAAGTCCATCCATAAATAAGTTATATTTTCATATTTAATTCGTTTGTTCCACCCCCCAATAAATAAAACAACGCGTAGTGTAAATTGCTGTTTTGAAAATCTTTCCTTATTTTGATTCATAATAACTGGACTACTGCATTAATAAAATTCTAGCGAGATCCGAGGATATTCAATTATTTTAGTTTGACCTGAGGCAGTGGTTCGTACTTAACCCATCGGTTTCAGCAAAAATCAGAGCTCTCTGCAAGTTGAATTTGTCCTTGTCTAACACTGAAAATGTGACGTGCAGACAAATAGACGGACGGACAACGCAGCCTCAAGCAGAATGATATTATAGAGAGATTTTGTGGAGAAGCCTGAGCACTTGAGGGGTAATACCTGAGGGTACCTCCGTTACGTCTCAGACGGAGAATGTATTAATGCTAGGAGTTCTGTACAACTGGTTTGGTAAAATTTCTAGCTACCTTAATAGAATACAGGCCATCACCTGTCTTTTCTCAGCCGTTCATACTGCAAAGCTAATTATACATATTTTAACATAATATTCTAGAAAAACGGAGTTTGAAAGTGATTTTGCTAAACATCAGCCAGACCTTCAGTGGCGTCTCTATATCGGCGTTCTTGATTAGGAAAAGAGAAAGCTAATGCACTTTTTTATCTCATGTAGATGCTAGATATAACTGAACTAAGCATAGTAAAACGAGATGGTAAGCGAAACAAAGTGGTAATTTCACTAAAATTTGAGCAGTAAGGCAAAGTAGCCTAAATGTTCATTCTTTTATTTAGAATACTATGAGCTTCTAGTAAATAACGATATTCACTTTCAATTTCGCTTTACTATGTTGAGTCGACTCAAAAGTTACTAGCGCACGCTAATAAACACCGTCTAACATTTTTTCAGTATTTATGCTAGAAAATTATCCACAATGATGACGTCACTATTGATCCCCTGCATTAAACTGCAGGTTCGTGTCCATTGTCAATGATACCAGTGATATTTAAATGTCACCAGGTACGCCACGATACAATGATGACATAACGGTTGCGTACGCCGATTTAAATTCCCTTAAAAGTTACCTAACTGTATCTGTCTTCGTCCGTAGTGAATAGTACTGGAAACGCACGTGCCCATAATAACTGATTTGTACCAAGTTTACCCAATATTTCAATGGATTTGAGTATATAGGTCGCTTACTTAGAAGCACTACGAGAAAAGAAGAATAGTACAACTGCAAACTGTTGGTAAGAGAATAATAATTGAATGGTAGAAACTCTAATGGAACTACTCGCAATATTTTATGGCCCAGGTACTGTTATCTTTACCTTCTAACCATACCTGGAGCTTCAACACCACATGCTTCTAGCCCAATTTGAAGCGCCCTCAGTGCTGGGACGCCAGCAATGTCAGAGAAGGCTACTCATGAGTGTCCAAGTTCGACTGCCACAGTGCCCAAATCTTGAATTTTGTTTCGTAGCCCGTGGTGCCTCACTGCCCTTCAATTCAAAAATACTTCTTAGAACACGTATACAATTGTACACAACGTAGAGCCAATTCATACGTATCTGGCTATTTTTAAAAAAATATGTAGTCATTGTTCATTTACGGTTGAATTTACCGTAATAGCTAGTTAGTTAGAAAGTAAATTTAAATGACGTAGATATGTTGGTATTGCGAAAAATGCCATCCCGCATGACAATAACGTGTTGATGAGAAATACCATGGATTTTTTCAAACATTATACTTATATTTTCGACAATAAATACGACGGTTACTAAAGGTTATCTTAAACACGTTAAAGACATCAGAATTTATAAAAGGGTTCAGACACTACTATTGAAAACATTCATCGTTAGGAGCACTCGTGAATATATAGTATAATACCGGTGGAATCTAATAAGTAGATTTTTATCTAAGTAGTACTATAAACGAACGCTCCCATAACCTCTAGTAAATGGCACCGGATCCATAGAATAGATAAAGCTGGTTGTTTTAACTCTAAGGAGAAAATTACCAGCGTAGGGAACCAATAGGAGAGCTTCTGTCACATGACGTCACTATATAGCGGCTGACTCGATTGTCTGGAAACTCCTCGCTAGCCGACCACGTGGGGTATTTATGGGCTGCTGTTGGTTCAGGATGTTATCAGCGATCGTGACATCACACTATTCCGGAGCCATGCATTACAATTGCACGCTCAGCTTATGAACAGACGTTTAGCTAACACGTCATTTTATATAGGTAAGGACTTTCCAGAGGTATCTTGGATACCGACTTTGACTGTGAAATCGGGATGACGTTTGCGATGAAAGTTCGTACCAAGGAGCTTCTAGTATAGAGAGGAGGGAGCCAGGAGCCTCGCTCGTGAAGCTCATGGAGGGATAAGGGACCCTGAACAAACCTGTGCAGGTACACAGGGCATCCATCTTAAGGCTTAAACGCAAATTTCAGATACACGGAGCACAAAATTCTAATCGTGAAGGCCCAGGCTACAAAATAAAGAACATATTTAAAAAAAAGAATAAGGGATAGTTCAATTTAATAGAATAATCTTACGCGTCTATTCTTATGGTTAAAGATTCAAGATTCAAGTGGCTCTCTAAGATAATTTAGATGCGGGGAACAGGTTGAAAAAAAAGCTTTTTATTTTCAAGAATTATTAGTATGTGTCGGACAGAACACCACGTAAACAATAACACTGTTGTGCCGCCAGCACAGGCATCAAACTCGCCATTCGCTATGTACGTTTGTGTACACTGTACAGGCATCAGTGTACGTGCGGGCGGCGTTCAAGTTCGTGAGCTGTGCCTGCTCGCTGTATCGCAGATTAGCTTAGGGTGGGTAAGGTTAGGTAAGGCTGAGTAAGGTAAGATTAGGTAGGCTAGGCTAGGTTAGGTTATGTAGTACTCATTGTAGTGCTTCTGGTGGTTGTTGCGCGGCAAGAAAGCTTACTTGAATGCACGCACAGTGATGAGCGCACACAGAATGATGAGTTTGATGCCAGTGCGGACCGCCCTGATGCCGCAGGAACTGAAAATTTTCCTTCATTTACTGAGCATTGTATGATTACCGTGTACGACATGAAAAAATTTGCTTTAGTTTTACATGGCCTGGCCAGAAGGAAAAAGGTTTGTTTCTCTGATTTATTCGTATTTTTTTAACAAATCCTGTAAAATGCAAATACCTCGGTGTTTAATCAAACTAATTTTAGCTAGAACATTCTTAGGAGTGGCTTCAGATTACATTTATTAAGGCTCCAACCCATGGATGAAATACGTAACAGTCCAACTCACGCTAAGGTAACATCGTGAGCTCCGCCCACTTCCTCTAGCTATGCCGTCATGTGGAGTGACAGCAAAGTGAAGGATTGTGGTCATTCCTTGAACTTTCATTATCAAAGCAGTTGGAATTGGCTATTATCGGAAACAAATAAGGAAATTTATTAGGACCCAGTAAAAAATGCTTGCTTTTTACGGTTAAAAATATAAAGCAGACGAAACTATGTGTTGCAAATCAGCATTAACAGGCAAGCTAAGAAAAACTTCCAGAATAGCATATCTACTGCTCTTTCTGGAGTTGGATAGAGATAATGCCGAATAAAGTGCTTCCTAGAACACCTGAACATCGAAAACCGAGCCACTTCAATAAAAATATTCGTCAGTAGACTGGATTATAACCCGGAACTGTCCCTGCCTCGCCGGCTTGCAAGTACTTCACAAATTTCGCTTCACATGACGTCAGACAAGCGGATGCTCAGAAGTAGTGATGGGCCGGATGTCATTTTTTGGAGATCTACGGATGTGGATGCAATTGCAGATGTTTGCCATCTTGTCGTCCGCGGATGCGGATATCAAAAAAGGTGCCGATGTTCCGCGGCTGCAAATATTCGCTCTACCACAAACACACACACCCCCTCTCACGACGGTAATTTATACAACACTTGGAAAATAAAAACTATGATGGTGCTTCATTGACAGGGACGGCACTTGCACACATTTCAACCCAATTGAAAATTGGCAGTTTTCAGCACCATGAGTGAGCTTAGTGTACAGTTATTAACCTACGCATCGGCGCCTCCTTTGCTGCGAATTTTACAGTTCTGACCTATGCGGATGCGATTGCGGATGTTACCATATTAGCTTCCACGGATGCAGATGCTAATGTCAAAAAAGGTGCGGATGTTCCGCGGATGCGATTATGCACCACATTACTACTCAGAACCATCTCAAACTCACACGGCGATGAGTTAGCCTGCTACGTATTTTAGCCATGCTACAACTGAACTGTAATGAAGTAATGAATAGTGATTGCGGTTCACATCAATCTACCAATAATATTCAATACAACTCCAACGTTTCAGCCTTGCGAACATGAATATTAATTGCAGTTCGAGCCAATTTGCCCAAATTTATGTTTTTACTGCTAACCAACTTACCAAAAATATTTACTACAGGATCAGCTAGTCTGCAGATGATATTTATTAGGTTACTCAGCATCAGCCAGTCAGCTAATAATATTTATCAGGGTACCAACAATCAGAAAGAAATATTTTCAGCACTGCTAGGCACTCTGCTTAGAATATCTGACGCGACATAAATAAGTCTCCAAAAACATTTACTACTCCAGGAATAACTCTACTATAGTCAAACCAGCATAATGAGTCCAATGGGTGCAGCTAAGAACGTAAAGCAACTTGGCGAAATTTCACTTAAGCGCTTGGTATACTTTGTCGCTATCGATAAATTCATATTTATATTCAAAAACTCAAAATGTTTTAGTTGAGAGATTAGCTTTGGCACTGCTGAGTTCAATTCAGCCCCGCCCCTAAAGGACTGCTTACGCTGGTTTCACTATAGGCATAATCGTTATGACACAAACCAATAGGATGCCAACCAATTTGCCAATAATATTGGCAGAGTTGGCTGCTGTTTACACAGAATATTATTGCGATGTCAAAAAAATTTTGCGAAAAATATTTGCTGAGGAGGCATTCAGTCTGTTAATAGTAGTTATCAGGCTCTAAGTGATCTTTTACAATTATTTACTCCAGTACTAAGAAATCTACGAACAGTGTGCATAATACTACATATTCACTAAGTTGCCAATCTGTCTGGCAAGGTTATTTTATATGGCAGCAATCAAACTTCAACAGTAGTTTTTACGTTACCAATTAGACTGCCTATATTACTTGCTATGACTACCAACAACTTACCTATAACATGTTCTACTATGTCAATCAGTCTACAGCAATGTTTATCACTAGCCAATCATTATTTTCAGTAACAGAATCTCTCTCGGTACTAGCATCCCGCTTGCGAGCCAAACTAATGCACTGGATTTTAAAAGGCAAAAACACTTCATAAAAAAACATCAACCGAACCCTGCGTAACCAACAAGTTCTTTTTTTCTTCCGCTCTCCCCTCCTCACTTTTCAGTTCTTGCGTGGATTGCCAACTGATGCTGAATTTGCAAAAATGGAAATTTTTTTTGCGGGTGGC
>LQNS02277100.1:2814259-2829651 GCA_001587735.2 Parhyale hawaiensis
ATGGAAATTTTTTTTGCGGGTGGCGCATCTGCATGAATGTTCAGAAACTTGTGAACACGAATCAGCGTTTGTTTGAAGTGAACTGGTGGTCGTGAAATGAGTTTCTCCGGGTACCAGGAAATTTTCGGGGGTAAGCAAGGCAACAAGTATCGGTTTTGACTCTATTTCCAGTCGAATAACAGCGATTTCAGAGAAAACAAGCGAAAACCGTGACGGTTGGAATCTACTTTCTCACCGCAACCAGTTTTAAAATCACATGGGAGCAAAACGTAAGAGCAATTAATCGGATTTAGTGGCATCTGCGAGAAGAAATTGGTAAATTTACTCGGAAAAGAGGCTTCGGATGGCAGAGAGGAGAGCAAGTCCCACCCAACATGACATGGAGGTTTGTTGAATAAACATGAATGTGGCATACATGAGGAGCTGAGATGGTGCACTGCCTAGCGTGGTGGAGAACTAGGGAATGTTGGGCCAATGCTCGGTGAACATATGAATGGGTAATCTTATACGTCGAATGTGTGAATGTGGAGCCGACGCACAGGAAAAGTGTGTGTATATGGGGCCCATGCGCGGAGGAAGTATGTATGTGGGGCACATGTATGTGTAGGGCACATACATGGGAAAAGTGTGCAGTTGGAGCCAACGCATGGAAAAGACGAAGAAACGGTGTATGTGGGACCATGTGCCGGGAAAATGGTTATGTGGGGCCTACACACATACAAAAAAAAAGTGAATGTGGGTTCTGCATTTTAGATATGTGAAATACTGAGCACATGCACAAGAGAATTTAATTGCATGCGGTGAACATAACAGACGGTTATGTATGTGTCGACTCCTACACAGCGTACGTGTGAATATGATGACAGCAAATCTTACCACGTCAGCGCTGAATCTAACGTCCATCACTCAAAGTGGCTCAAAAACGTTTGTAGTGTCACGGGATCACAACGCAATACCAAAGTCAAATGCTCTTTAAATGCGTTACTCGAACAATTACAGCGGCAACAAATGCAGAGGCAAAATTTTAGATTTCCATTCTCTCTTTTTCGGGCAGTTTTCTAGTTCCAACGTCATTCTTTTACATTCACTGTTTCCTTCTTCCTTTCATTTTCTTTTATTCCGCTGTGCAACAGTCTCCAATTTCTGCCCTTACAATTATTAATTTACCATTAGTTTACTTCTCGATATTGTTTTATTGTTATTATTATAATTTTATTGATATTATCTTGGGTTAACGACTGCACGTTGATTTTATCCATCTATTCCTGATAAGATTGTGAATACCTGAAAATTGGTCCATCGTTCTGCTATCAGCTTCAAGTTCTTTCTCTTATTTTCTATAAAGCTACTTCGCAATAGAGTCCAAATTTTTTTCAGTCGTGCTTTTAACTTCATGCCAACCTTTACTTGGGATTTTGTGCCTCGGTTCTTTATAACAACTACTTCCAATTATCTCTTTTCAACTCGCTTTGCCAATTTTCCCCCTGTCTTTCCTGCTACTACATGCATTACACGTTCTTTTTTACCTCTCCGTTTAAATTTCTTCCTCACCTTAACTTCCTCCTCAATTTCTACACTTTTGCTCGATGTTGTTCATCCGTTGTTTCTGTTTCAGAGTTCTCTACAAATCCTTCCTCTAAAGATTTTCATCGCAGTCTTTTCTAGAATATTTTTGTTTATAAATTCTCCAGTTGCTTCCACTACCAATTTTTTTACTGTTATATCTGTGCTGTATTTTTGTTGTCTACTTTTAACGCTCTTTCTCCAGTTGCTTTCTCTGTAGAATTTTCTCTGCTACTTAATTTTAGTTTCTATTTCAATATTCAATCATAATTGCCTCCTTACCCAGTCAAAAATTATGGCTGTGATTATAGTAGAACAACGATGATTATGGTCGAGACTTTGGATGTTTATTATCGAAATATCCTCCATATTCAATCATTTATGGGGTGCAGTATGGTAGAGATATGTCACAACCTTCAACCATAATATCAACCATAATTCCCAACCATAAATACCCAATTACAACTATTAAGGTTTTAGCTGCACAATCATGATCTACCATAGTGAACCGTAAAAAACCCATTCACAACCAAAATCGACTGTGTTCAGCGAATGATACAACTATATTCTACCAAGATAAACTTTTTTATTTATTGACTTGTTATGCAGTCGATGCCTGCTTCGTTTGCTGATGATTAGATGTTTATAATAATAGTTTAATTATTACGTGCGTGTTAGGCTTGCAGCTCAGAATGGTCTAAGGCTCTAAGCTTCAGAACGATGCTAGAGCAGGAGCTTGAACCAGCCGGTGCAGTTAACGTACATTTATATATAACTTCTTCAAGTTTAAGTCGGGATAGAGTCACTCTACCCAGCTTAGAGGAAGTTATAACTCAATCGATAGTTTTCGGGTGGTACTCGTTGTCCGGGTACTAAAGGTTAAATATCTCATAAAACTTGATATCTTCCATATAAAGCTAAGGGGAAGAATCTCTTGATGAATTTTCACAGATATAGACTGAATAAACATAAAAATAGATGACAATATTTGATCAAGGGTTGCAATACTATTTAGTAATAAATACAACAAATAAAAATTGATATGATGGGTAATTACGCTAAAGAGGCTAAGCGTAAAAAAATCGAGAAGCAATAGATAAAAATAACGTCAAGGCCGCTAGTGTCCATATATACCGTGCAATGTTTTAATTTCATCAACAGGAAAGAAAAGACTGAAAATATGCACAATTTTTGCACTATGATATGAATTTTTAGATGTTTCACATTCAAGCTTATAGTCATACAATATTATTTTGGTCAATAATGTTGGGAATTTGAGCCATATTATTAAAATTCATGGCAATCTATTCATATTCTTCCCCATATAATGAGAGGAATTCCCCTCATGATCGTATATACGGAAATCCGTTGATAAGCTACCATAGTTATGCTCTAACATATGCTCTACCATATATAGCCTGTAAAAATCCTTGTACAACCATCTACCATATATAGTCGTCAAACATCCATGTACTACCATAGACCTTCGTTTCTTGACAAACCATAAACAACCAATATTGCCTCAACCAATATCGACCTAAATATACTAAAATCAGTGTTATGTTATAGTCGACATATCTACCATATTGTCTCATCATCCATAATCGACGTTAATCTCTCATACACCACTATATTCTACTAAAATCACAGCCATAATTTCCGACTGGGCTAGCTCCACCGATATTTTTTCTGTAATCCCTGCTTCTAAATATTATTTTCTGTTTTAACATTCAATCTATAATTACATCTTCAAATGATTTTCACCGTAATCCTTGCTAGTAAACATCATTTTTCATTGACGCTCCATCTTTAGTTCCTTTTTAAATAACCATCTTCCTTCGTTCTTCAACATCCATTTCCCACACAACTTCGCCCTATCCAACGCCTTACCTTTGGTTTCTCTCCAAATAACCTTCCTCCTCCGTTCTTCCACATCCTACAGAACTTCACCCCATCTAAGCCCTAATCCTTTGGCACCTAATCACGCAGCGCCTAACTAGGGAAGACAAACTAGACGTGACACAGTTGCAGGCATTGCTTACAAGGCTCAGTTAATTGAGATAAACTCCATGCTTCCATGTATGCGTCCGTGTGTGTGTGCTTGTATTTAAACAGAGAAGCTGTTCAAGAACGAAATATATCCTCGAGTTTCTCATTATTATGCAGGGCGCGTGCAGCGGCAGAGGCAATTGCTGGAAATGTTGCATCCATTTGCAAACAGTTTAAAATTCCCTTGGAAATGAAAACAGATGCCAATGTTCCCGAAAGAAAAACAGACGACAAGCACTGTTTACGTCCTACATTTTTCGTGCGATTTCGTGCGACGGTCTTTATAGAAATATACTTTTTCATGCATGGCTCAATACTGTAAATTAATTATTACAATAATTAGCAATTAGCTTTTAGAGAATACAGTAACTAAATTATCTTGTAGACGTAACGCTTCGAAGGTAGCAAACAATACTAGTACCGCATGAAATGCAGTATTAATTAACTTACAAATAACGCAAATCTAGTTTCCTTGACGGTCCACTTATTTATACGGTTAAACAAGAAAACATTTCCTCGTTGATGAGAACCGTCATTTTCTCTTGAGACGACGTTCATGTTTTAAAATTGGCTACTTACTGCCCTCATCGTAAACGCACTTTTACTATCAAAATGCGAGACTTCCGCTCTGCCACAGCTTGCTAAATCAAGAAACCATTCCACAAAAGTACGACTACAGAGCACAGCTTAAAGGTAAAGTAAAGTTAGCTTGGCCGCATACCCTGCTGTGTGCACTTCTGCGTTCTGCAGATACAAGCTAACTGGCACCATAAAAGTGCACGACTGCAGTTGACTACAGATTGTCAAGAACTATAGCACCATCGACGGAAGACTCTAATGCACTGATCTACGTCCCCCACCCTCCCCTTTCTGGTTGGGTCAGTACCCCCGCAATAGCTATGCGGACATCAACATATTAATGATGAGTAAACTCATCAAGCACCGTAGGAGCTAACCGGCATGGGTGGCATTTGATTTCAGCACTTTGAGTGTCATATTAGCATTCTCTTGCCTTCCGCTACTGTTAGTGTCTTTCATACAAGTGTATGTTGTCATTATTCTTTAAGCCCATTCTATGAACGTATAAATCATATTTCCTAACTAACCCTTTCTTTCATATCGTTCCAGATATGTTACAGTTAAAACAGAGTTATTCTAATTAATTCATAAAAGAAAGAGTTAACCATGTACGTTCCTCACTGCCGCAGCTTGCCAATCAAGCACAATTGAAGGGCAGAAAGGGAAAGTGGGCTACTTGCATTTTTGGGCGCGGTTTTCATTAGTGGGCTACAGTCCAGTAGCCATGTTTCGGCATAAGCAAACGGTAACTCTTGTGGACAGCATAACTAGGCTACCNCCCCCCCGCCCTTCCCTTTCTGGTTGGGTCAATACCCCTGCAATAGCTATGCGGGTGTCAACCTATTAATGCTGAGTAAGCACATCATGCGCCGTAGGAGCTAACCAGCATGGGTGGTATTAGATTTCAGAACTTTGAGTGTCATATTACCATTCTCTTGCCTTCTGCTACTGTTAGTGTCTTTCATACAAGTGTATGTTGTCATTCTTCTTTAGGCCCATTCTATGAACGTATAAATCATATTTCCTAACTAACCCTTTCTTTCATATCATTCCAGACATGTTACAGTTAAAACAGAGTTATTCTAATTAATTCATAAAAGAAAGAGTTAACCATGTACGTTCCTCACTGCCGCAGTTTGCCAATCAAGCACAATTATTAACGCAAAGAGTACAACCTCCTCGCGATATAAGAAATGAAAATTTAATTCCCTTAACTTCCCATTTATATTCGCCATAAAATATGCAATTTCCGCATTACAGCAACTTGGCAAATTATGCATAATTCCCACGTGCAAAATACAAAAACCTAATGACGTAATTAGATTCGAAAATCTAATTCCAATTAGCTGCCAGTTATTCCAGTTATTTTCACAATTAAAAAATTAATTCCTGCACTAGATACAGTAGCTTTCTCAGCCATGCATTATATCCACATACAGACTACAACCACCTAACGACGTAATAGGATTCAGAAATTCAGCTCCAATTACGTGCCATGTATTTTCACCATTAAATATGCTATTTCTACTCTGCTGCATCTCTCCAAATCACGCAGTTTTCCTTGGCCCTCTCGACACAATTCACAATTGCTGCTGGTTTTGTTTCCGTGGGACGTGCTGCACTCGATCCTCTTGTCCACACACTCTCGACTTTATCATTTTAAACTTGGTAGATTATGGGCGACGAACGTGACCAGTGTTTTATCCATTGATTCTCGAAAGAAACGCAACTTCCGAAAGCGAACCTGACGGTGACTCCACTTATGGTTCGGCAAAGTTCGGGGTAATTGCGGCACTAGCGCACATTCATCAGCAGGAGTGTATTTGCATGAGCGTGAGTAGCAACAACTGTATTCAACTGGTGCGAATGGGGTAAGTAAGAAAAAAATAGATATAATAGCTGTGTAGTAATAGCAGAAACTAAATGATGTGAACTAGAGCACTATTAGATCGCATACCTCCACCAAGTAAGGCAGAAGTAACGAAAAATTCAAATTGGCTCTGAAACCATGATTCCTTTTGTAACAACTCCAGAATCTAATCATGTGTGCCATTTAAAACTATTAACTGTTTCTGCAATTTTTTTCAAGATCCTTTCAGTACTGTTTCAGTTATGCTGCTAATAAAAATTATGACAAACATAAGTTAAACATACGAACGAGCCAATCGATCTGCACCAAAATTTAATCATTTATATGTTTTAACATTACTAACAACTCCTGAAAGTTTCATAGAGATTCATTCAAAATTTTTTAATTATTGCGTAACAAGCATTATGACAGACACAACTTAAACATAGAAACGAATCAACCGATCTGCACCAAAATTTAACCATTTTTACCTTTTAATATTATTAACAATTCCTATAAATTTCATATAGATCCATAAAAACTTTTTCAGTTATTGCGTAACAAACATTATGACCAACACAACTTAAACAAAGAAACGAATCAAGCGATCTGCACCAAAATTTAACCATTTTTACCTTTTAATAATACTAACAACTCCTGAAAATTTCATAGAGATTTATTCAAAAATTTTGAATTATTGCGTAACAAACATTATGACAAACACAACTTAAACATAGAAATGAATCAACCGATCTGTACCAAAATTTAACCATTTTTACCTTTTAATATTATTAACAATTCCTGGTAGTTTCATATAGATCCATTCAAAACTTTTTGAGTTATTGCGTAACAAACATTATGACAAACACAACTCAAACATAGAAACAAATCAACCGGTATGCACCAAAGTTCAACCATTTGCCTTTTAAACTTATTGAGAACTCCTGTAAATTTCATGAAGATCCAGTCAAACTTTTAGAGTTGTTGCGTTGCAAACATTAAGACAAACACAACTCAAAAATAGAAACGAATCACTCGATTTGCATCAAAATTTAATCATCCATATATTTTAACATTACTAACAATTCCTGAAAGTTTCATAAAGAATTATTCAAAACTTTTTGAGTTATTGCTCTAACAAACATAAAATCGAACACAGCAACAAACATACGAACGAACAAACATATCATCACAAGAATTCGGTTATTTAGTCTTTGTGACATACCTAACAACTCAAGTGAATTTCATAGAAATCCGTTTTTATCTTTTTGAGTTATGGCATTGAGAAAAATGAGGAAGACAATCAATCAAACAAACGGATGGACGGATCTTCACCAAAAGTTAATCATCTGTTCCTTCTAACATTCCAAACAATCCCGGTAAATTTGGTTGAAATTCGTCTATAACTTTTTGAGTCATCTTGGTGACAGACAGAGATAAAGACAGACAGATAAATATCCAGACAGACAAAACCGACGAAATCATAACCTCCTTTGCGGAGGTAATAAACAACACGGCTATGGTACTGGTACGAATTATATACTGTACATGAACAATATGGGTAAAATTATAATAGCAGCAAAAAAAAAATATGTGACCGCTTCGTTGTGGAACCCGTAACAGCAATAAAATAACGTAAATGAATAACGTTTTGTTGGTACGTGGAAGATACATGAGTACTATGAAAAATTAAGTGTATATATAAACAACAGAATGTTACTATCTTGCGTGAATAAGGTCCACGAAATGAATATAATTAAATCATACTAAAAATTCTTTATGCAGTGGAATCCCCGAATTAGGGAACAGTATGACTGTGTAAATGAATAATCACTCTATTTTAATTCTGTGATCCTTGAATTAAATCAAAGATTTAATAATAATACTAGAGCAGTCTGAGAGCGTATACCTCCGCCAAGCAAGGCAACGGCAAGGAAAATTAAAATTTCTTCTGAGACTATGATTTTATCTGTATATCAACACCAAAATCTAATCTCTCAAGAGTATTAACAGCTTCAGTAATTTTTTTTTTTTGCTAATCCGTTCATAACTTTTTCAGTTACTTTGTTAACAAGCATTATGACAAACATGAGTCAAAGATACAAACGAATCAACCGATCTGCACCAAAACTTGATCATTTATGCCTTTCAAAATTGCTAACAACTTCTATAAATTTCATAAAAATCCATGCCTTAATTTTTGAGTTATTGTGCTAATAAGCTTAAAATTATAAATAGAGACAACCGAACAAACAAACAAACGGATCATTACAAAAGTTGAGTCATTTACTCTTCATCGTATTCCTAACAACTCATGTAAATTTCATAAAAATCCGTCCATAACTTTTTGAGTTATAGCATTGGGAAAAATGCGGCAGATAAACAAACAAACGGATGGACGGATCTTCACCAAAAGTATATCATCTGTTCCGTTTAAGATACCTAACACCCCTGTAAATTTCGTCCAAATCTCTCAATAACTTTTAGAGCTATCTTGACAACAGATAGACAAAAAGATAGGCAAACATGCAGACAGACAAACAGATGAAAATAAACCTCCTTGGTGGAGGCAACTAGAGTAGCTATCTGAGTGCGCAGACTTCGGTCAAAAAATGCAATGTTATTGGAAAAGTGAAGTTGATCCTGAATTTATGATTTCTTTTTTATCATAGCCAAAATTTGATGACTTATGCCTCCTAACATTCCTACTAATTTCCTAGCAGTTCATGTAATTTTTTCTTGAAGTACCGCGAATAATTTTCTAGCAATGTTCTCATAAACATTAAGTCAGTCATATTGTCAAAACACCCACAGACGACTAAGATCATCACACAAATCTGCCATTCGTAGCTCTTAACATTCCCAACAGGTTCTGCAAATGAAATCAAAAGCCGTTCACAACTTTTGGAATTAGCATGGTGACAGAGAGATAAACAAACAGAAAGACATAAAAAAGTCAAATTTCGGCAAAAATATAATCACCTCGGTGTAGGCGTCCAGGAATCCTATGAAATATAGATATGAGTATGAGTTAATATATTCTGAATCCGTTTCTTAACAAAATAATAAAGTGTTTACATTATTCTAGCTAAATTCACTCGAATTTTTCGTTTCCGAAGGCTGTTATGAATATCACGTCAACATGGAATTCATCTGACACCCTATCGATGACTTGATTTCTTCAGCAGCCCTCGAGTACTGTAGGCCTCTTCATTCATCCCCCACCAACACGCACCTGCAATTCCGTCACTCTCCTCTATTCACTCATCAGTCATACATGCATCCATCACACACCTTTGCTACCTCCCATCATTCATCCTTCACCTTCTTGAACTCATCCTCACTTATGCCGTAGGCCAGGCCCCACTGGCGCAACAAGCGATGCAATGTGAATTTTACGGGGGACATGGTGCCTGTGAGCGATAGCGTGTTACGCGATCTGGGTTGCGTCGGTGGGGACATGGGATTGCTGTACCCGATGTTACGTTTTTGCATGCAACAAATTTGTTGTGTCGCACGTCGCTGGTTGCTTCGATGGGGTCCCGACCTTACTCGACTTTTACCTCTCGCTTACCTCTTGCACTCCTTCACTCTAATCACTCCTCCATCACAAACCGTTATTCACTATCACTTACCTTTCTCTAACCCCGAACTCAACATTCATTCACGGCACACTCCTTCCTCACTCCACATCCACTGCCACTTCCCACACACAAACACTCAATCTTGTTACGTTCACCCTCACTCACTCCCATTCACCTCTCACTCACTCCCATTCACCCCTTGACTCACGTCTCACTCATCACACTCACGTCTCACTCACCCCCTCACCATCACAGAACCGAAGCGTACATTCTCAACATCAGGAAGCCTTTGAGCAGCGTTCAGGCCCACCATATTTGAATATTATTGCGACTGTCGCTAGCGCGGGCGCACGCAACCGGAGCGTTCCCTCGTATCTAGGATACCCGTCACCCGAACTATAAATTTCTACAGAATCAGCGAGCTGGAAATTTGTTTTCGAGCATTTCCATGCATAGTGACAGGAAGGCCGAGATATGTGGGTAGGAACTTGAATTAAGCGCAGCGTGCACGCTGGGATGGGCCTTACTTACGGCGGACGGCAGAGAGACGTAAAATATTCATTCATTCGCTCCTGGTGAGTTCATCAGTTTGATTACAGGGCAAAGAATAACTGATATTGGAGAATTGCAGTCTACTGCGGTGGATGACATCTTTAGGTATCATTGTCATTACCTTAGCGAATTACGATACCTCGTATAAAAAAATGGGCATCGTGACAGCAAGAGTGAGCTAAAACTGATTCTGCAGGCGTCTTAGCAGTTGTAGCCACAGTTCACTTACTATAGTAATTCTGTCAGACAATAGAGTTTGGACTTGCAGAACTGTGATGTCACATGAAAGTGGATCAGCCAATAGCGTCACACCTTCCGCAGCCGGGCATCCTGGGTAATCCCAAAACCGAGGCATCTTGGGTAATTTCCGCAATGGGGTTGTATGTGTCAGAGGCGAAGTGTGTGCCGCGGTGGTTTACTATATAAACATTGGTAAAATTGTTCCATTGCAGTTTATTATGCTTTTCATAGCTGGGCACGATAATCGATACCTTTAGAACCTAAAGTGCTAAGGCATAATATGAAATGATTTCTTAAAAACAGCTTGATTTGACTGACGATAGTCTTGCGACCGATAGTCGTGTGAACGAAAGCACATTGATCATTTCAGAAATAAAATCACAAACCAAACTGTCTTTAGGAAATCATTTCAGTCTATGCCTTAGCACTTTAGATTCTAAAGTTATCATAAAATAGTATATTATACATCCATGAAACGCACCTAGTATGCATAATATACCATTTAATAACCTGATATAATGCAAAGTAATCTTAGTGGATGAAAATCGCTTAATTTTGTCTTTTTAAACCCATGCGAATCATTCTATTTCGCGCAAAGCATTCGCTTCAACTTAGGTAAACATTTTCCGATGATTTATTCAGTGCTTTTTATGGCACTTGAAATCAAGATGCAATGCACTACATCAAATCTCCGGTCTACTATTTTTCTTTACTTGTGTAAATTAAGCGTAAGGGTAGTTCCAATTTGAGTTAAAAAATGATGAACAATGGGCGAAAAATCTTTCTAGTATACCGTAGTACATCGAGCCGTCGCTCGAGGCCTCATTTGTTTACATCAGAATAGTGACACTGTGGTCGCTCAGTAGCTGAAACAGATTTCAGTCTGGCGGTCGCTGATGAGCTGAAATTGCTTACTGGTTGTTCGCTTTGAGCTGACATAACTTCTATAGTAAGTGAACTGCGGTTGTAGCCTGCCACTATTATCTGAAGCAATAACCTACGGAAGATTTCACAAAACAGAATATCATTCTCTATTGATGCCCGGGCAGAATCTTAACTACAGAATATAAAAATATTTTAAAAGCTCGACATTTTATTTAAATTTCTGGCCTGTGATCAGTAGCAGCAAAGAATAAACCTTCGATGCATGGTCCCTCCCGAGATGGTATCAATGATACCCTTTTTTCCTTTAACTAATATGATGAAAGGGTAACTTGCAAAAGGATGAAGCCAACAAAAAGCAAAATCGCTGAAAAATTTAGGCTTTGACGGCCAAAGAGAGGAAGAAGGAAGGAAGAATGAGATACACAGTATGTCAAGGGTTCGGAAAAATCCTCGTTTGGAGGCGTTCCTGCCGGATCAACACACATACGAGTCATAAGTAGGAGAAGTAAAGGAGAAAAGGAAGAACAAAACAAAGATCACTAACAAAAGTAGGAAACCGGGAGGAGGCACAGTAGGTAAGAAAGATGTGCTGATAATCTACTAGAGCTTATGCAAGCTCCGGGTTCCCTGATGATATAACTTTCTATAACAAAGGATGTTTTAAAAGTTGGGACGCGTTACATAAGACTGCCTACATCTAGTTGGGACGCGGCACATAAGGCTAGTTACATGTAGTTGGGACGCGACACATAAGGCTACCTAGATACATTTAGTTGGGACGCAACATGTAAGACTTCCTATACCTAGTTGGGGTGCAACACGTAAGACTTCCTACATCTAGATGGGACGCGACACATAGTATACTACCTGCATCTAGTTGGGACCCGACAAATAAGACTACCTACATCTAGCTGGGACGCAACAAATATGGCTACGTGTATCTCTTATCGAGCCTTCACATATGCTCTAGGACTAAGCGCAGGCTACTATATCTAGACTGGAAATAGAGTCGTCAGAATTTTTCCCTGTTTAATGGGAAGAAAATTTTCAGACGCACTAATATCGAATCGATCACTCAATTTCTGATGGCAGTTGGTAACTTAAATAAGTATTTTGTTTCGATGCGTTTGCTATTTAAGGAAAGTTAAGTGAACTTGAGCGAAATTTCAACTTTATATTTGGCTTAAATAAGCCTGAAAATCCCACAGAAGTCTACTAAACCTTACAAAAAATTACAAATTTCTGTTAAGGACGGTTAGTGTATTCGTTGGCATTCAGTTCATCAACTTGAATGTAGCAAACAAGCAAATTCGTTTTGGATTAGCCTGTTGTTATCGACACAAATCTTACCTATTTATTAGGCTAGAACATCAGCCATGAGCGATATCTTTAAAAGCGCGGATCGTATTGCATAACATTAATTAAATATTAAAGTAGTCATTGAGAAAAAATAAACTCACCAGAAAACTGCGAGTAAATAATTTATGATCCCTGCACAATTTATGTGCCAATAAATGTCCATGCAATCTATGATTCTCTTATAGACCAAGAAGTTTTTTATCAGCTTCCTAGACAATGTCATTTGGAGACTACAAGCTATCATAATATAGGCTCCATAACATAAACAAAAGCCACAGAACATGAGCTGCAATTGTCAGATGTACAATGTAATTATTATTTCAGTATCAAAGACTAATAATTCGTCACAAAGCTGCTAGAAAACGAAGTAAGGTTCCAGCACAACTGATAAAGGCGACTAAATACCAGTTGCAATTCTTGGGTGGAAAAAACAGTTAGAGATCTATATTCCTTCACAAATGCTCCCAAATACTGCAAGTAAACAAAGTCGGCTTTCAACACACGTACAAGCGACCAATGTAAGCTCCGAATATGAATTTTTTGTGAACCAGACACTTATATTGGATTTTTATTGACCAGTTCTTAAAAAAATCTCCTAGCACAAAAAATAAAATTTCAATGCAATTTTAAGTCACCCAATGCAAAGCGTAAATATCTGACTTAGACAAAACTAGCAAATAATCCAGGTTCTTATGACTACTATTTCCCTGAAACAAAGTAGAATTTCCCCACTCACACGCAATGACCTACTGTATGTTGCAACGCTCTGATGAACCGTGCAAATGCTCCGCCTTCCTAGACTAATTCTTCTGAAAACTGCAAGCTAGCAAGAAAGAATTCCTACACGCTTTCAAGCGACCAACGCAAGTTACGGGGCTTTGGCGCACCGAACGATTTTTATTCCAGCTTCCTGTACCAATTCTTCCGAAAACTGCAAGCAAACAGAACGGGTTCCGGAGGAAAATGAAACTTAGCCGCAAGGATAATCGAAATTCCATCAGCACAACCAATATCGTTCACTTGAACGCTACCCAGAAACTCTCTTCGATAATTTATGTGGATGGTTTTCTTCGAGGCAACTCCGATAATTTCCCCACGATTCTATTTACATTATTTATGTGGAACATTTTCCCCTTAGACACAGAGCGAGGCAATCGTGGGCTTCTTCCTTTTGGGTGTGTTTGTGCGGGTGGCCATGGGTGAGGATGAATTCGAGTAATGGGTGTCTAGTGGGGAAAATTATGAGTGGAAAGTGAGCAGCGAAAGACTGCTTGTCGAGTAATGGGTCAATAATTCGTAGATAGTAGGTCAGGGGCTCTGATGGGTCAGAAATGCGTGAATGAGCGATGAGTTGAGTTCATTGATGGGTGAGCTATGGGGGGATTGACGTGCTGGTTATTAATGGGTGAATGACGAGTAAACTTGCAAACGAGACAACAAATTGGTAAGTTACGGATGACTGGTGGGCGAGTACTGAGTGGTTGTGAAGTTATAGTAACGGAAAACTGATGTGTGACTACCGAATGTCTGATGGCTGAGTAATGAGTTACTGATGATGTGATACTTGGTTGATTAAAGGGTATCTAATGGGTAATATGCGTTTGGTTATGAATATGGCAGCAGCTGACGGTTGACTAATGGGTGATCAAAGAATGGAGAGTAGAGGACGGGGTATTGTTGGGAGAATAATAGGTTATTGATGAGTAGAGATGGCTAATGGTTAGTCAAATGTTATTGAGAGGGCTAATGGTTAGCCAAAGGTTACTGATGAGTAGAGAGGGCTAATGGTTAGCCAAAGGTTATTGATGAGTAGAGAGGGCTAATGGTTAGCCGAAGGTTATTGATGAGTTGAGAGGGCTAATGGTTAGCCGAAGGTTATTGATGAGTAGAGAGGGCTAATGGTTAGCCGAAGGTTATTGATGAGTTGAGAGGGCTAATGGTTAGCCAAAAGTTGTATATGAGAAACAGGTCATTGATAATGAAAGTTTGATTGAATAGTGGGAAATGGATGCGGGAGTGAAGCAAAAATCTGAAAAAAGGAAAGAAAAAACGAAAAAAGAAAAAAGTTATGAGTAAGGAATGGATGATTGATGAAAAAGGTTTGGCTGAACATTGTGTAATGGATGCAGGACAGAAATAAAAAGCCGAAAAAAAGGAAGGGAATAATTCAATTCGAGACATTATATCCCTTTTTGCTACCGTTGTGAGCAGCGTAATTGTGCTATTAATTGCAAACCACAATATAAATTATGTTTCCGTTTAATGTGAACAGCGGCAAAATATTTCGCTCATAATTGTGAAGAAATGTCTTTCTCTCTTCTCTCTACATGACTGATTTGAACAGAAAAATCTAGCGCTTCAGTGCCTACTCCTAAAAAAAATCGAGCTGCCACTCTATGAGAAAAGAAAAACCCTGGAACTAATCTGAGTTAAAACTGTCTTTTCGCACTTCCTGTGAGCAGTAAGTAAATAAACAAATAAAAATGCTCATTCCTTGCTACTCAAAGCAATGACTCCTCTCCTCACTGCTAATCTGAGCAAAAATCTCTCTGCTACGCTGCTGTGAGCAGAAAAAAAGTCCCTCGGTTCACATGTTATGCGAGCAGCAAGAAAATCTTTGAATCTTGAAACTGTCGCTCTGATGCCAGACAGCTTTATTCTGGTTTATTGCATGAGGACTTGCTACTTTATGACACGAAAAAAAGTTATTTTCTCTGGGGCTACCCAAGCAT
>LQNS02277100.1:2841884-2862610 GCA_001587735.2 Parhyale hawaiensis
GTATATAAGCTGGTATTTTGTTTAAGTTTGTTGAAGTGTTTTACTCAAGATGTTACTTCTGCCTGTCTATATAGAAGACCTAAGGATGACAGCACGACAAAGGATCAATGAATAAAAGAAGAAAATTAAGAAGCAAATAAGACAAGAGGAGATTCCGCACCGGCCTAGAGGCATTAGGCAAACGTATTGGTTATTGCGTGAATTCTTCACGCATGGGTCCACTAGTTAATATATAGATCTTTTGTTGGTAAAGACTGTTATAATGCATATAAACTTAGATGCAAGCATATTTTTAGAAGCTACCGTCATCTCTGCTGTTCGGGTAGATTAGGTTTCATATCTGAACAACAAAGGCACGTTGGGGATCTGAGAACCAAAAGGGTGATTACAAATCCAGGACAAATAGCAGAATCTCTCTGCCACTCATGTTCAGAAACATGAGTGGTCCCGATATGGTAAGTGCCCTGCCTCAGAGTATGCGTTAGGTTAATTTAGAATAGGATAGGTTAGTCAAGGATAGGTCAAGAAAGGTCCGGTTCAACTACGTAGAATAGGTGCTTAATCTAACTTATAGGCATACATAAATGTATTATACTTGATGGTCAGGTAAGCCGTATAATATACTGGCAACTTATATGAGCTGTGCATCCTGCAGCGTGACCCGGCCGTCTCTTAACTTAGAGCCTTTTTTTCTTTCTTAGCGGCTCAGTTTCACGGTTGCAGATTCCGCTGATTACCGTGACGTCGGGAGTTCGAGCCCACTCCAAGAAAGCAAGTTTTGACGGTCAGGAATGAATAGCGTCAGCAATTCTTTCACTCTTAGTCGCTGGGAGGGCATTGGCCTTAGGGACGGGAGTGCAGTTGTACATCGGGTATGCCGTCAATACGACACCGGACAAACTGCGATCGACTGCATTTAATTGCTCTCTAGTGGGCATTTACCTGCGACACGCACCAGTGCAGGTGGTATTCCTAGTCTGGTGTGAGGAGAGATTATCATTTCACCTACCCGCTTATATTATTTATAAAATAGCCCAATTAAGTGGTGTTTATTCTAAATCAATTCATGAAATGTTTAGAAAATGATTTTTTATTGAGGCCACGTATTATATTGCAGGCAGTGTGCCTGAAAATTTTCACACTTTTCAGCGTGGAAAACACGGAAAGTACGAATACTGTAGGTATCCGCCGTTTTATCAAAAAATGCGCGATTAACCCTACAAAGGGAGACCTCAGGTGTAATGCACCTCACTCTGTAGAAATTTGCATTTTTATTGCTTTCAAATTTCAGTTGAGTTTCTGGAACTTTGGGACTTTTCATCAAATGGCATTTTTCATGTTTTGCGTAATAATTTGAGTGAAAATACCTTGCATAGGTGCAAATACTGTGGATTTTATGATAAATGGTCCCTATAAAGGGAGGCCTGCTCTATAGTGCACCGCACCCTGCATTCGTACGGCCGGCAGCCCCGTACGTTTCAACTTCTGTTTATTCTATCTATCTGCATGTAACTTCATCCCAGGGTTATAATTACTGATGGACAATGAAGCATTATACACATTATTTATAATAAATATGACCACCTTAGCTATATGAGGTAACATCAGTGCAGTTGCAGTCCATTGTATACTGTATCATTGTATGAATATTGTTGTGTACACTAGCAGTACATTGATTGTTCTGCGTACGTAGACTGTACAGTCCCTGTAATACAGTCAGCGCCCCACAGCTCTCGAACACAATTTCACACTGCCTGCACTGGTGAGCAAACTGCCACTGTTATCGTACAAAATGTATATCGCTGTGTGCTAGCTACCGTTCTCTTAGAAATGTTCATATTGTGGTGTCTTATTATTATTTAGTATTGAATTGATGATTCTAATTATATTTCAACTTATGTATGAATGTCTGAAGAAGTATGCCTGTTGATTTTTTATTTGAAATACTTATAATAATGAATTTATTAGCAAATCATTAGGCTGCGGTACATTGCACCTCACCTCTCCCGTTATAACTCGTCGCTGGAGGTCTCCCTTTGTAGGGTTAAGACAGAGAATTACACTTCGCCAAAAATTTATGATTATAAAAATATTGTTTTTTATCTTGGTCCCTTTTGCACAGGTAATGCCCTTCCAGAAACATTCATGCAAGTTTTTTAAACGATGTGAAGGAGAAGCGGGAAATGTAATCTATGATTGCGGTCAAACTGGGAATTGTAAATCCAGGACATGAAATCAAGACGATAAATACATGAGGAGGAAAACTCATCCGCTCTGATCCGCTAGTAATTTTAGCCAAAATCTGGATTGCAGATCAAGGAAAAAATCAATAAGGAAAAACTATAATATAGAATTTCTCGGAAACAAAATATCGTTCGTATGTGGAGAAAAATTAGAAGAAATCAGCTAATACTAAAATAAACTTACAAAGAAAAAAAAACATCATCTTGAAGCCCCGAATAGCAACATCGAAGGCGTAAAGTATAGCTTGATATCTCATAGAAAGTTGTTTCCCCTCAACACCTTGGCTGTTCAATTTAATATTAAATACAAGCAAAAGCCGTTGAGATATTACCGTAGGAAGTTACGGCGTTTGATGGATGAAGAACTGAACTGCTTCAATAAGCTGCTCTCTTTATTACGGAATATTAAAATTCTTTTTAGGACGAATTTAACTTGGCGTAAGAAGAGCTGAGAAATTTAGGCTTGGGAATTGAAAATTACAGGAACTTTATGCTCCGGTTAAGATTGCAAAAAACGGACGAGGGATTTTCAGGGTGAGCATCTATATTGATATAAACGAAAACAAGTTTATTTTTTTACAAATGTTCTTTTCTAAGAAAGCCAGTGCTACAGTCTATTTTTCTACATAATTTCTGTCAATAATAAGACACTTATCACATCGTACAATCAATTTTTAATCTCCTCTTCATAGCACTATAGTCTACCAGATAATGTTCCTCATCATGAATATACGTGCCTCCTTTTCACCAGCCAATCTCTACACCTTTCATCTGGCTACAATTTTCTGTCTGTCTCATTTGCTAATCTGACCACGAATTTCAGCCTCCTTCACGTTTGTAGCATTAAGAACAGGAATCCCTGATTGTATTTTAGAAGATGTAGGATATTTAATCCACGGAGCCAATTTTAAATACTCAAAAACAAACGTTAACGTGCTCGAATTTTTCCGAAATCACGCATGTGGCTCGCCAACACATGTAGGTAAACAGCGTGCACACTCTGAATGCCAACCACAGTTCCGGACGTCCAAACTTTCAAAACGTTACTGTATTTAAAAACTTTCCTATCTTGAGCGCCGTAGCTGTTCAGTGGGCCTTCAGACTTAGTAGATCGGCCGCGGCTTGTTTTTTACTCCTCTGGCTTGGCCGTCAGTGGCACTGTTCATTTACAGAAGATAGTTGTGTCAAATTTGAGGGTACGCTCTACGCCCCTAAAATTCCAAAATTGTGACGTCAAAATTACGTCAAGTCATTGTGGAAATATCAAAGATTTTTCCCTGCAACAGTGGCGTGACGCAATTGTGTCATCACAATCCTGGAAATTTAGGGGCGTAGCGCATTCAGTTAAGTTTGATACAACTATCTTCTGTAAATGAAATGTGGTCGGTGGCCTCTCAGAACACCAATGAGTTATGATATCATATATGCGGTCGAATTTTGGATATCTGATTTAAAATAATAATAAAATATAGAGTTTCTGCAGAATCCCGGCCCGCTCCATAGTACAGCCTTACAATACACTGGTCTAGGAAGCAGTCTTGACCGAACAGACACTGTTTGCGGGGCTCGGCAAGGCGAACATACCTCGCTGGACACACAATACTTTCGCCACTATATACAACACTTGCTTACGCTCTCAACAGCAAACCGTAGCAAGGTTTCTTAGCAATTCACGATGTAGATGACAACTGAAATTCCCTAGTTAGCGTTGCCTGAATTAAGAACCTAATTTCTTCTTATTGAAAGTATTTCCTTCCAGGAAAATCATATAAACAAGAGAAAATAAGCTAACCATCAGGTAAATCAGAAGTTGCCAGCACAATTTTATATAATCATATTTACAAACAAGTACGCTTCAATATAAGTATGGCTGTTTAGAAAACGCATCCATATGGCAGTCACTGTATAATTTTAGCTTCATGCTATAATTGTATTCAATCTCTAAACCATTATTTACTATATCGTGAATGAACATACATTCCGGTATGCATCATATTGTATATACGTCAATCCACAACATATCGTTTACGTATTGCAGTTCAATGTATAGTCCGTGATGTACTAGAACATCAGTTTTTTGCCCACTCTTTGCCGCATCGTAACCAAAATCAGCATCCTCTAATGCCATACCGTCATCCACTGTCAATTCATTGTCATATTCTATACATTGTGTTAAATTCTAGATCGATCCATTATAAGCTGATTCTAGTTTGTAGACGAGTACACTATTCAGAATTTGCCATAGCGTATGCCCATCAGTTTTTTTTTTACCTTACAGCAGATCTTCTCAATATCCACTGTTAACCAAATCCCACATAAGCCGTACTTAAGATGGGTCTTACTTTTGCCAAGGAGTATTCACATATTAAATCTGTACATACTCGACTTTCTTTTAATTCCATAGCTAGACTATCAATGATTTACTGTTGGCGATAACGTATATCGACTCTATAATTTGTTTGCCATGTCAACCCACGCTCAACCATTTGCTAAGCCGTAGACCACGGTAGAGTGCTGTGCTCAAGTAGGTATAATAGAAGGAAGGTACACAGTCACATTTATACCGCACTGGCCACCAATCACAAGCTCCCAGTTATCCATTCCCACTAATCACAGGCTCTCATCCTGTCCTGCAACCAATCAGAGCCTAAGCCATGCCCGCCATTTCAGCTTCAGATATCCGTAGCTGTTGCTGCTTCCGTCTACTTAACCTCCTTAGCAGAGTTCAGGCACCATGGCACTACAGCGTTGCAGCGTCAAAGACCAACCCAAGCAAGTGAGCTCTTTCAGTGCTTACTGAACTGTAGCCCATCCTGAAGAAGTGCATCACTGATCACGAGAGGATGCTCCCGCTCGTTTCAGACACCCAGTACAGCTTCTGAGATAGAAAAGGCTGCTTAACTAACTTATTGGATTTCTGTTCGAAAGTTACGAAAATTAAAGATAAAAAAGGGTACAACCATCATTTAGCTTAACTTCCAAAAGGCTCGCGACAAATTCCCTCTTCAACAGTTAATGAAAAAATTGGAAGCCTATGGCATCCAGAGAGACCAGTCACGCCGGTTCCGGGCTTTGCTTACTGGTCAGCAGCAGTGAGTGAAGTTTCAAAGAGAAACTAGCGACTGGGCGCCGGTCTCTTCTGAGCTTCCACAATGTAGCGTGCTTGGCCCAGTTCTGTTCATAATTTGTAGCAATGNTACTGGTCAGCAGCAGCGAGTGAAGTTTCAAAGAGAAACTAGCGACTGGGCGCCGGTCTCTTCTGAGCTTCCACAATGTAGCGTGCTTGGCCCAGTTCTGTTCATAATTTGTAGCAATGACCCTGATCTTAATATCAGCAGTAGAATCAGTGATTTGCAAATGACACTAAGCTATGTCATCTTGTCAGGAATAAAGCTGAGCTCCAACAAGACCTTGACCACCCTGTGAAACGGACAATAATACAATGGGGCAGATGAGCCCTAATGTCGACAAATGTTCAGTAATGAACGTAGGGCCGAAGAACCCCTCAACCCGAGTGAAACTGAAAGGAACAGAATTGGCATTTGTCACCAACAATGCAACCCGGGAATAACCATTGTGAAAAAATTACATAACAGTCAGCAAGTTGACAAGAATGTGAAAATGGCAAGTAGTGTACTGGGACTCACTACTAGGAATTTCTTATGCAATTCTAAGAGTATGATCATTACTCAGTAGAAAGCACTAGCGCACCCGCATTTAGAATTTCCTGTTCAGGTCTTGTCACCACATCAACGCAACGATATCGATAAAATAGAAAGAATTCAACCCAGCGCAACAAAATTGATACCTCAGCCGCGAAACAAGCCATGCGAATATCGCCTACAGGAAGTGGGATTCATCTCTCTTGAGTAAAGACGACTCAGGAGGCAAGTAACAAAAACATTCAAGTACGTGAATGGCTTCAATGTCGTACCTACAACGGCGCTTTCTGAGAGAGACGGTAATGATCGCCGTCAATTCAAAACACAAAACTCAAACATGAAGCCCGAAGAACTACTTTAAGTCAGCCATTCCATCTTTATTTCACAGTGAATATGGGGAACAGACTTCCCTCCGAAGTTGTCAGGGCTAAGACAGTCAACGCGACTGAAAATTGTCTGGATAAACATGATGGGAGAGACACCATTATAGCTACAAACACCTCCTCTAGGAGTCACAATCTCGTTACGGCCAAAACTTCAGAGGTAACCTTAATCCATAATCTTTTCTTTCCCACCTCAACTTACTTAACGTCCCCAAGCTCTATGGATCTGCAGAAATAAAGCGTGCTTTTGCTAAGTTTTTGTGGCGAAGTGACAGCTTCTCTGTCTCGTGCCAAAGGAAGCCCGGGTTCGATTCCAAAACGTTACGCAACGGATTTACCTTGCATGGGGCACTCCGGCACCCATAGGCGAAAAGTACGGTGAGAGATTTTAAATCGACCGTGACCAGTGACTGCCTCTCATGACCTTCACAGTACCAGTTCTTCTGAACTCTATAATTAAGGTAAAAGTAAACCCTCGCCAGGCATATCCACTATATGCGAGACAATAAATGATAATTATTATTTTGTAATTATTCTGTTTTCTCTTGTTTTCTTCATCTAAAACATCTAAAAGCTACTGGCATAACGGCAATAGCTCCTAGAGCGCTGAAGGGTAAGGCCTGGCGGCTCTCTGGGAATAGGCCTGTCGCTCAGTGTACTGCCAGCCATCTAATCAAACATTTGATACATACACAGCTGCGGAAAGTATAGTATAGGTAAGGTCAACTTTCCTGCATCACTAACAGGGAACACACGCGCACTGGTTCATGCTGCAGATATAGGCCAACAGGCCTTAGAGGAGTGTACCACTACAGTCGACCAAAGACTCAAGAGCTACGGCGCCAGCGACGGAAGGCTCTATGTGATAGATCTGTTCCTTGACCCTGCTATTACTGGCAAAGGTTAGCACCCCCCACAGCCGCATGCCAAATCGTTTGTTGACTGATCACGTCAAGCGCTGCACCAAGCATGCCTGCCTGGTAGGGAGCATTGAATTGAACTCATAACCTTGAGCGTTAAAGATCTCAGAACTCGTAGTAGCTTGCTACTACTGCGGTACTGACCATTCCAGGAAATGGGGAGGGACGAAAGCGAGGGGCACGGATCGTAGCATGAAGGCCATACGTAGGTGGTGCAAAGGCTCTTAACGACTCGTGATTGAATGTTGCCGTGCACTGCTCTGGGACCGGTTGGACTATTTCTGGAGCATGAATCAGTGCCTATGGGTTTCTTAGTAGAGGTGCGGTCAAGTTGATTTGCCCTTAACCACCATAAATAATTGAATGATTTACCAATTGTCATAAGGTAACTTGATCCAGCGTTTGTGATTTTGTATCTGAGAGAACGGAGAGTGTGTCTGTTGACGGTTTTTGAGTGCGTCTGTGGCGATGGTGCCTGGCGTTTCTCAGTGTAGCGTGCTTGGCCAGCTGCAGTTGGTTCTGTACACTAGTGACATACTGTCTTCTCTGAAAAACACAATAATCAACTATTATGACGATTCCACTTTGATAGCAATGATACGTACCTCCAGCATGCGTAATATTGTGGCCCAGTCTCTAAACAGGAACCCGTCGCGCATTATTACATGGTGCTCAGCCGCGAGTGTGAAGCTGAATGTCAGTAAAACTAAACCTATGATTATCAGTTGGTCTCGGACACTTTTTCCGTAGCATTTACCTCTGAAGACAGATGACACTTTGCTCAAGGGGTCTAGCCCTTGAATATTCTCGGTGTTGTCTTTGATGGGAAGCTTAAGTTTGAGCCCCATATAAGGCGACTCGCGTCACGTGCTTCCACTAAGATTGGGCCCATCTTACGTAGGGTAAATTCTGTGTTTGGTGACAAGGATGTAGTCCGTAGATGCTTTAATTCTTCAATGCTACATGTATCATAGTATTGCTCATCTATCTGGGCTTCGGCTGCTGCCAGTCACCTGCGCCTGCCGGACCAATTTGTCAGTTCAGGCGTGCTGAAAGTGATTTGGTAAATTTGTCCCATGGGAGAAGAATGGACGGACTCTGACTGTTTTATAAGGTTTTATTTGATTAGATAGGCGGCAGTAAACGAACCAACAGGCCCATTCCCAGTGAAACACCAGGACTTACGTCCCGGCCGTCTATGATCTATTGCCCTTATGTCAGTACGACATACATGACTGAAAAAAAAAAGAAAAAAAAAAGGGGGGGGGGGAAGAACCTCAGACAAAGATACAATCACGCATGCACGCAAGTACAATCAATAGCCGCTGATCTGCGGAGCTTCGAGACGTCAAAGTAGTTGGACAATAATGATTGACATTGGTTGCATTCTTCTGCCTCTGCCTTCAAGGTCTTTCGGAGAATTACACATGCTCCGGTTAATATGCATTGCTTCACTTTAGAGACCGTTAGATACCGAACTCTTCAGTTCAGTCGATGTTGCCTGTCCTGGTTCGCCTCGGCTTGGAATTCATTGCCGGCATTGGCTTTCGATCATGTAGGCTTGCAGGGGTTTAAGTCAGCCGGTAATGGCTTGCTGTTGGATTTTCAGGGAAGCGGAAAATATATCAACTGTTTGCTAAACCGCAACTTTCTAAGATAAATCACTGCTCCATTTACCGTCTACTATATTATGACAACATTATCTTAATAATTCAACTGTTTGCTAAACATAGCCATAACATGAACAGTTCCTCCAATAAACAATTCACTTTCACCAGTTAAGTACTGTTTGCTAAAACGCATCCATACCAATTGACGATCTCACTATTTGCTGCTCGCCGTACCCCAAATCATTGAGCAATCAACTGTGCGTTAAAAGTCAGCCATGACATAAACAATTCCACTATTTGCCGTTTGCCAAAGCGCTGCCGTGTCGTGAACAAATCAGAGAAATTCGACCATTTCACTGCCGACTGTCAGGCTCCATTCAGGCGGAGCTCCGAGCGTTGCCTCAACTCCCCAAAAATCCCAGTCTCCTGTTAATTATCGCCGACTTTTACCCTAAATTTTGAGGACTAGGATTGATCCAATTAATTTCTTCTTGATGCAAGTATCTGTTTATTTTTAGGGCCTGATTAAACAATCGTGGAGAATCTGAGCAGAAGGAGAGGAATTTTTACGTCTAAGGTTCTTGGGTGTATCATTTTTAGCCGTGTCCAAGTGTCTTAATTGTAAGCGCTGTTTAATTATGAGGAGTTTTATGTCTTAGACATGGTAGGAGAAGAGGCAGCGCCAGGCGGCCGTGAAGTTTGTACACAAGGATGTTGTGTTTGATGCTGAAAATGATGAATAGTTTCCTTGCGAACAGTGTGGGCGGAGTGGATAATGCCCCGTAGCAGGGAGATAGTAAAAGATTGCTCAGTGCTTTGAAGGTTACGCACCACACATGCAGAAGGTGGAAGATTAAGCAGCGTATAGACGCCAAGTCGGATGTAATGGTTGTGATTATGGTAGAATATAGTTGTCTATGAGAGACAAAAGTAGATTAAAGATAATGAAACAATATTGTAGATAAGTCGACCAAAATATAACTCTGATTTTAGTATATTTCGGTCGATATTGGTGGAGGTAATATTGGTTGTTTAAGGTTTGTCATTAAACGAAGGTCGATGGTAGTACATGGATGTTTGAAGACTATATATTAATATGTTAGAGCATACCAAGGTAGGTTATCAGCGGATTTCCGTACGTATGATCATGAGTGGAATTCATCCTATTATTTAAGAATATGTATGGATTATAATAATATGGCTAGAATTCCCAAAAGAATCGACCAAAATAATTTTGTATGACTATAAGTTTGATTGCGAAACATCTTAAAAATTCATATTATAGTGCGAAAATTGCCGCACATTTTCAGTTGTTTCTTTCCTGTCGACGAATTGCAAAAAATTGCAGGGTATGTATGGACGCTAACCGCCGTGACGTCATTTTCATCTGTAGTTTTACCAATTTACTAACGCTTCACCACTTTAGCGTAGTTACCCAACATTTTACTTATTTATTGTATCCCTCCCTAAAGATTATTGCAACCTTTGATGAAATATTGCCTCTATTTTTATGTTTATTCAGCTTATATCTTTAAAGTGTCATCAACAAATTATTCCCATTAGATTTATGTAAAACAATGTCAAGTTTCATGATACATTTAACCTTACGTACCCTGACAACGGGTACGGCCAATATTCATCAATCAACTTGCGGCTTTCTCTGAGCTGTGTAGTACAGATCTATGCCGGCTTAGAGTTGAAGAACTTGTGTATAAACGTGCGTCAACTGCACAGACTGGTTTAAGCTCTTGCTCAATAGCGTCGTTCTGAACTTTAGAGCCCTTCACCACTCTGACCCCCAGGCCTAACACGCACGTATAAATTACATTTTTGCATAAACAATGAATCATCAGCAAACAAAGCAGGCATCCAGTGCATAATATGTCAACAGTTGAAAAAAAAATTGATCTTGGTAGAAAATAGTTGTATCATTCGCTGAACAGAGTCGATTTTGGTCGTGAATGGTGTTTCTTACGGTTCACTATGGTAGTCTTTGGTACATCGTGGTTGTGCAGCTAAAACCTTAATGGTTCTAATTGGGCCTGCATGGTTTGGAATTATAGTTGGCAATATGGTTGAAGGTTGTGAGATATCTCTACCAAAATGCACCCCATAAATGGTTGAAAATGGAGGATATTTCGATAATAAACAACCAAAGACTCGAACATAATGATAGTTGTTCTACTATAATCACAACCATTATTTCCGACTGGGCGGTGGTGCGTAGATGACAGAAGGTCACGCAATATGCAGAAAGTGGAGGGTTTGACACATGATGCATTAGAAGCTAATTGATGTGCTCACTAAGAACTACATAGTAGTGTGCAATTAGCCTTAACTTGCCCCGAACTTCAATCCATAGAGTTTCTTTCTCCACCTTGGATCGGTCATGGAAAGTAAATTGCAATCCGATCACATTTGAGTTGGCAGAAGAGTCGACATTCGAGGGCACAAAAGATGTAGAGACTACCGCAAGCGACCGAGACTACCATTCTAAGGATACAACGACTGCCAAGGGTAGAGAGACCGGAAGAAGACGCAGAGACAGCCAGAGGACAAAGCGTCTAATAAATGATACTTACAGCCAGTAGATACAGCCAGTAGATACAAGGAATACCTCAAGACAAGTAGAACGCAAGTAGGAACAGAGACTGCCAATAGAGAAAGAATTCAACTAACAAGACACGGAGAATGTCAGACGAATTAGAGACTGCCAGAAGATGCAGAGACTGCCAGAGGGCACACAGGCAGTCACAAAAATTGCCAGAGGATGTTGCACGGCTATGCCAGGAAGCAAATCTCCTTCCATAGAAATTATTGCAGCAAAATACCGCCGATTTATGAATCATTTTTCCAATTTCCGAATGGCTTCGAATAATTTTGTGGCCATTTATTTCCAATCCAAGAATCTGTAGCACAAAATTGTTTTACCTGAAGTGCTACGTACAGTGGCACTTTTATACCAGAAAATATGTTTTATCAATTATAATTATTGTTCATATATATTATGGGAAAGACAATAGTTCTTATAGACATTTTACTTGAAAAAAATGAACATTTCGACTCTTGAGTCATCTTCATCACCTGAAAATATAAAATATGCTATTACGTCGGCTACTAGTTTATACGTCGGCATGATGATGAGATAACAAAATTTAACTTTAAAATAAACCAAAATAATTTTCTAATCGGAGGAACTGCGATGACTGTGTGCCGTTTAGATACGGTGTGAATTACTATTATGTAATGGACTTGCTATTATTTGTTATTAATACATGTGTGTTAATTTTCAATAAGCATTTCGATTTTTTATGATCCAGATTCCCCTCATCTGAATCTCGCTGCATCACAGATTTCTTATTTTGCAACAGCTTGCGGTACAGAGCTTCCAGCTTCGAATGAGGTTACATTAAACTTTACTAATATTGTAACACGCTGTAGCGCAATATTTCTAATTTTTGCATGCTTCACCGAAAGTTGTTATATTAAAACTTGTTAAGCATTGCAATTCAGTTTTTTAATAACACGTAATTCTGTGTATTTTTTTTCCAATTTTACCCAACGTTGCGTAGCAAAACTCTTTTTTACGGCCCACGTGCCGTCGAGGAGCTCTGTTTTTCAGCAATTTTGCTGCACAGCACCCCAATTTTACCTCCTGTTCGCCAGCAACTTTCAATTCCTGTCAACACGCTGTACCACATAATTTCCCGTTTAACTCCACAACCCACCGTGTAAATTCCCTTTTTCAACACGTTGTGCTGAAAAATTCCCATTTACCGCACTTTGCGCCAAGAATTCTCATTTTTACAGCGCGTTGCGCCACAATTCTGCCAGGCGTTTCGCGGCGCCCCACCACAAACTGTCCCAAATAAGATCGGCAATTCCCGCACTAAAAGACGCATAACCGACGCAGAAACGCCATGTAATGGCGGTCCCTGCAAGAAGCATATTCACGGGCAATAGTGCTCGCATATGATGCATGTAGCACGTTCCGCCCCAACGAGATACGGTCGATTTGTTCTGCCATCCTTTACGAATTGGTCGGGCGTCTGCTTAGGCGTGTTCGGCGATGCCGGCATCTTATGTCCATATTGATGTCCGGGCAACGGAAACAAAGAGAACAGGACCAGGAGGAAAGAAGGAGCAAAGTTTTTGTTAACCGTTCAGTGTTCTATACATGACACGCTTCAAGAAGTGAGTCTCGATAAAATACGGGGCTTACCTCAGAATATGTATTAGGCTAGGGCGTGTTCGACTGGATATCGAAATTCAACCAAATAAGATTGACTTGTCCAAGACATCAGGCTTTGACATCCAGGCAATCACTCTTTATCGATTACCCTTGAAACCTCCAGAAACGCAGCCATGCTTCATACAAGGGCGTTTTCAGCCTACCCAATGTAATAGCGCTGCTTCTAACATTTGCAACAAGATTCAAGATAGCCAAACCAAAGCTTCTGTCCCAAGTTTCGGATATGTCAAGCCCAGCAAGCTTAACTTCTGTGTCCATTGAAACGTACCCTAACAGTCAAAACTAGGTTAGGAGACGTTCGATTCATCTAGTATAGACACACCACACATAGTACGCATCTTTCGGCAGGTAGGGTGCATATCTTACCGACAAGCTTTTTCCCACAACTGGAAGCAACTCTACGACCGAAGTTTCGCCCTTCTTTCATTCTCAACCTGTAGAGCTGTTTTGAAGCCTGCGAGGGTAGTGTTCCTGGCCTTTTTGTTCTCCGTTTCATCACCAGCAGCCAGTTGATTTATTACAATTTTGACTTAATTTGGAGTTTCAGTTCGGCCGGCATGCCGCACATACTAAACAGTTATTTTCTGTAGTTATTGTACGAGTTAGTTTGACTAAAAGGATGCAAGCTATTGCTGAATTTTTATTTTAACTAGAGCGCTTCTGGCCGCAATCCTTCCATTGAATGTGTTAGATAACGCAAGGGTTAAAGAATGTGTTTTCACTAAAGGCATCGAAGACAAAGTTCAACCATTTTCATAATTGAAACATCGACCAAATTTCTTACGGCACTCTCACAAACAAATTATTTTATATCGTACTATTAAACATCCAGTAGAAATGGGATCACAACCATAACCTCCGCAAATTAACTACTCCTATAAATTATTTTCCATTGCTTTGATCGACAACCAAGAAAGTGGACCAACGGTGCTGCCCACTTTTCATGTAGTAACGGGCCACAAATATTTCTCATTCGTAATGCCAATATTTACCATTCAATTCGCTACATCGAATCACAATTTAATTTTCGAGTATCACGTAGGAGGGCGAGTTTTGTTTGAATTGTTGATATGACGAATTTTCACTGACCTAGAGTGCCTTCTGTTGGTTGAATATTATTGACGCTTTACAAGCCTTATTCTTTTGTTTTTCTCCCTCAGAACACTCCATGATTCTGATTTACTGGCAATAGCTCATAGAGGGCCGGAGCGTAAATCCCGGATACCTTCCCGGAATGGGCCTGTTGATCCGTGTATTGTCGGCACTATTTCGTAAATACATTTAGCAGAAACCGTTTTACGTAAAATGGTTTCTGATCTTCCCTTCTTCCCCAAAGAGATCCCAAAATTTTATAATGCAAATGCAGATTTTATTTGTATCGCTCAGACCTCTCATAACCAGGTAAGCGAATGCTTTCGAGGTTAAACTTAAGCCAGAATATTACTGAATGGGGTAATTTTTTTTTTAATTACTTCCTTTATAACGGTATCGCATTCAATAATAAAGACAAAGTGCCCCTCTGAATGCACTCTCATCAACCGATATGAATTATTTTCTCTTCACAATATTAGCATCCAAAGGAAAGCGAATAGAATTTACAACGTTACCGCTGTATTCATTGAAAGAAGAATTTTGCCGGTTTGAATGCACTCTGTCACCCACCGCCATCAATTATTTTCCATTCAGCGTATCAGCATCCGAAGGAAAATTGACCAAATTCACAGCTACAGCTGCCACAAAACCGCGACAACGCCGTACCAATCTTCTTCCCAAGGGTTTCTTTGGGGAGCTGTTGCAGATAAAATGCTTCCCCTGAGCAGAATATTGAACTTCACCTCATGTGTGCGATATATTGCGAGCTGCAGCCCAGGCTTAGGTGGTATTTGCGGTCTGAATACAAGAAAACGACTGGGCGCTCGCGGTAACTAGGCCCACCGGCCAGTTTTCTTTCGTGCTTCTCTTAAATTTAAGGAGTAACGAAAACAAAGTGATGTGGATGTTGAGGAGAGCGACTCGATCGTGAACTGGGTCGTTGTGGTCAAACCCAAAGTGCCATGTATGGAAAAATCGTCAAATAATTATAACTGGTGACACATTGGATTTTTTCTGTGATTTGCACGTGAACCACCTTTTCCCCATTTTGCAACACGCCTGACTCAAATATATGACTCCGAAAATCTAGCTGCTTTAGATACTACAGCAAGTATTTCCTGCAAAACATTGAAGGCAATGTTACGATGATTGTAACGTGATTTGGGTTTCGCTGAATAAATATTTAACGTTACCGTCAACAACATAGAAATAAATAGTTAACTATTGGTAAAAATGCGCTGCATCGCTGCACATGTACCGCATGTTTCATTTAATTTTTCATGATAATTAGAGTTCTGGCACCCACTATGCGCAAATGATGAGGCACTGTCCAAAAGTTTCCGGCATTCTGTAATAAATAAGTTTACGCCATATGTGGATTTTATTCATTACTGTCGCCTTCAAAATAGGTAGTCAGTCCCTTTTTTTTGGGTACAATCCCCAACCAGCGGTTTTTTCCAGGCAACGAAAGCTCCCTGGAATTTCTTTTTCTTTAAATTGTTCAGCATTTTTTACGATCAGTATAACTTTCCTCATTTGTATAAAATCTTCAGCTATTTCAATTGATATTTGTTAATGGGGGAATCAGAAAAGATTTCACGTGCCAGGTCAATAAAGTACGGCGGATGACGAACAAAAAAAAAAAAAGGCCTGGAAGATCAACGGAGTACGTAGTTTTGCTCTGTCATAGTGTAGTGTTAGTCCATTTCATGTGTATTCAGTTCGGCGGACAATATCCTCTGACTCATCTCGTACGACTACATCGGGATAGTGTCCATGTCCTGGATGATGAGCCTAGGATCTTCTGTCCAAGTCCTGGATGATGAGCTTAGGATCTTCCACGACAGTTTTTTGAAGAAGAACAAGATTTTCTGGTGTTATGCCCGTCCAGTGATGTCCTGAAGAGGGCTTAGCGTCAGCCAAATGTTTGGTATCTCTAAATGTTTACGCAGTCCGTAAGTTCAGCTGTGACATATGGGGGATCATTAACAAATGCTTTCAGTTGTCGGAAGAGCGCCGCCACAGTTCACCTAAATAGCCGTTACTTGTTTGTATGTCGCTGGGCTGATTGTGCTTCAGCCCCCCCAAAAAAAAAATCTAAGAAGCGGGTCAAGAAATTTGCCAAAGTAGACACTTTGCTTTTATGTAACCCATAAAAACTTGTAGAAAAACTGGTTTAGAATGATAGGCCAATATGGCACATTGATTCCAAAGCGAACAGAATACCCAAATATACCAGAGGATATTCAGCGGGAGTTTCAGAAACTATATCGAGACAATTTGTTCCCACGGATGTTCTCGATAGATGACAGGGTCCTACTTTGTCAGGAACTAACGTACCTAACTAAGGTACTGAGGTTTGTGTACGCCAGGAAAAGCACATTCATTACAGATAAATGTCAGCAGGACAAGCGCTCGCAGGCGAGTAGAAAGTGCCTCGCATACAGGAAAAGGGGAATCTCTTGGCTTGATATACGAAGCAGAAACGCAAGCGAGACTCTTACCCACCTGCATAGCCGAGCAGCAATTCAACTGTAAAAGGCCAAGGGTGAAGACATCGCGCCCCAAACTCGAAGAAAATAAGGTGCTGCTCTTCTATAGTTATAAATGCATTAATGAACTTATAGTCTCCTCTATAAGGTGCTGTTCTCGCACAGACCAACTAGCTTTATTCCACATATATTTGACGGATTTAACCCCAACACACCCTTTTGTCAGGGAGTTAGAATGCACCACAGACTCTACCATTTTAGGTTAATTAACCTAAAAATGAAGTCAGACCTTAGAATTAGCCCCCTGTCAGCCAACACGGCATAAAGGCACAGAAGCCCCATGCAGGGCTTGACATAGGCGATGAGGCGCAACCGATACGGTGGAGAAAGGGGAGCACCACATCTAATCTACTGATTAATGGCCCAAAAATTGTACAGTTGTTAGTCCAACCAACTATAGTCGGACCATTTCATCAAGGCAGTTCGGTCGTGGTCAAATTCCTCTACAGCGATGTCAATTCTGTGGGTATGTCTGAGATTTCTCTATATACAAGTAGTGGGCGGGTTTAGGATATGGGCCGAACAAATTCTCAGAAATACCCACAGAATTGGCAATGCTATAGAAGAATTTGACCACTGCCGAACTGCCTTCATAAAATGGTCATACTCTAGAGACTGTCATTGGCCAGAATAAATGCTAAACGTACATCAACAAATTAGAGTGAATTGCGTATATGTTGTGATTTTGGTTTACAGGTTCCGATGCTTCCTTCTCTCTGTTTATCTGGGCACCAGAGATAAGTAAACGTCATGGAATCACTCAAGAATATATATGGCTTCTCATTAGCGTCAAAGTTCGGCAGCAAGGACCTCCAGCACACTCTCGTAAGTTGGGACAGAGTTGCTAAGAGCAGGAGCTTGTAGTGATTTCATCAAGTGCCTAACTAATTCTGTACTCAGAACCCAGTGTGAGGATGCGCACGACAATTTCTTGAGCGGTAGGTTCTCTTAAGTTCATCAAGCCGAGGAGCTAAGTTATGTAAAATACGCGACATTCATAGAATTATGCATAGAATCATGCAGGCTCATGGATTGTGACAAGACGTTGGAAACGATTCATACCCCTGGAATGTTATGGAGATGATTTCTAAGTTATTGTTAAAATAAAAAAAAACGATCGTTGTGTGGAAATCGATTGAGATATCTGATGGGTGGGCCAAGCTTAGAAAGACTGATGGACATGCTTCGAAGTGATTGAAATGCCTTGAAGGCCACGTGTTCAAAAAAATATTTGAAGGAGCAAAAGCAAATTTTGAACGTTGAGTGATTCTCCAAAAAAGTCAGTAGAATCTCATCGTAGGTAAAAAATTCTTTCTTCTACAAGTGCCATCATTTTACTCTCTCAGGAAGCTTGCTGGATTTACAGTCTTACATTACAAAGGCGCTATACTGGCTTTCCAGTCTTTAAAACATCACAATTTCACTTGCTCTTGTTCAAATTCAGTGCACGTGAACAGCTTTTCCAGTTAAGCTGTCAATTCGCCCGGCAATAGCTCCGCTTTGACCGGCGGTCAAGCTCTTACACTCCGGGACTAGGCCAGGCCAGGCTGAGATGACAATTTGTCCTGATTGAAGGAGGTCCATAAAATCCAAGTTCCGCGGTCTAATAGGTCGGCGGCAGGATTGTCGAGATGCAGACGTTGATTAAAGAGAGCTTCAGGGTTCGACGCCTCTGCGATTGCTCCCAAGATACACTTGCAAATTTCATAAGAAAAGCAGCTCAAGAAAAGAGCAGGAAATGTAGGAAAGATGCGTTTTGAAACCTGGGAAAGACTCTCTGGGTACGCATGAAAGAAAAGATTTCGAGAATCTTCATTACAACCGTCATGAAAACTGTGACTTTTAACTGTGTGAAAGACTTTCTATGAATTTAGTAAAAAAAACTTGGGATCCCTTAGTACTAAGAGTCATAGAAAATAATGCCCCTAGACACGTATGGACTATGGAAGACTGTATGAGTACAAATGAAAGAAATAGCTTAGAGAACTGGTAGCACAAGAGTCGTGCAAAATGCTATATATTGAAACGTGGGGATTGTAAAAAAAATGTTTGCTACGCAAGACAAATTGAAAAGAGTTTGCGGTACAAGAAACAGGAAAAGGCGATTTGAAATGTTTGCTAGATTCCATGAGCACCTAAGTATGAAAAATCGTTGCAAACTGTCCATAAAAAATGAAAAATCCTTGGAGATAAATGGAAGAGTCTCTATTGGCAGTAACAAAAGCAAGTATTTGGGAAGTGTTAAAACAAAATAAGATTGAAAATGAAAGAAAACAACTATTTTAGTGGTGGCTTGGATGTCAATTTTTGGACATCCGCGGATGCGGATCTTGCAGCCGATTTTAAAGTTGTGTCACCCGCGGATACGGATCCGAGTGCGGATGTTACCATTTCAACATACGTGGTTGCAGATGCTTAGTTAAAAAATGATGCAGATGTTCGCGGATGCGGATGCAGATACGAATGTTCGCCCCATAACAAACACACACACACACCCTCTCATGATCGAAGTTTGTACAACACTTGAAAAAAAAAAAAACTCAGATGGTGCTTTGTTGACAGGGGCGGCGCTTGCACACATTTCAATCCAAATGAAAATCTGTAGTTTTCTGCAGCGTTGATGAGTTTAGTGTACATACAGTGATAAAGTCGCACATCCGTGCCTCGTTTGCTGCGGCTTTTGCAGATCTGACATCAGCGGATGCGTTTGCGGATATTACCATTTCGACATCCGCGAATGCGGATGCTCAAAAAGGTGCGGATATCCACTAATGCGGATGTGCATGCGGATATTCGCCCCGTCACTAAACTATGTACATGCAAAACGTTGGTTCCGCGAATTCTAAAGTAAAAAATAGCAATTAGCTATATAAAGGACAGAGATGGAAATAATTATTCAATAGGTTATTCTTGTAATTTGTTAATAAACAACAGCTCTCGAGAAAATAAGAAAGTTATTTAACCACCTACTGAGTTATTAACAGTTATAACACCACGGAAGCAAGACAATAGACAGCATGCTGTGAAAAGAAACAAAGCAAAATCGAACGAAGAAGAAGTTATCTGCTTAAAGATAAAGGTAAAGTCAACTTAGACCACACCCTCACCAGGGAAACCCACATGCACTGGTTTGTGCTGCGGGTATAGGTCCACTGGCCCCAGATGAGTAAGTGTAGTTGCAGTCGACCTCGGGTCACCAAGAACTATGACGCCAATTTGACGGAAGGAACAAGCGACCCGAGACCTCCCACCCCCCTCATCTCTGAGGAAGGCAGTTCCGCCACAGCACTGTGCATGCACACACAACTTGCCGAGTCAGCACACTAAAATCTGCAAAGAGCTCGAGTGTCTGGCGGAGAATCGAACCAGCGAGCGATACATGGTGTTAGGGCTGAGAACGGAAGCATGCAGCTTACATTAATTTACAATAATTATCGATACGAATGTAACCGAATAGTACTCACCTGTCTTCTTACGCCTAATGAAAGCACTGTATCTTTAAAAATCTGTTTTGTACCTACTAAGTCAATGTAACAGTTATAAAATATCAAATCAACCTATAGGGTGTACGTCTATTTTCGATCAGATCTGTGTCTCTCAACCCCAAATAAAATTCACCGATGTTTTTCCAAAGCTGCGTAGCTCAAAAGAACACACAACACGAAATTTACAAACCGATATCATTCATTGGTCGAGGGTCTCGCATGAACGAAGTAAGCATTAATTCAGCGTTTGATAACCGTTTCATATTCAGGCAATCTTGCAATTCAAACAGATGAGAGACGATCAAAGCGAGTGCAACTGTTGACCCGTTTACGACCGCGGCCGTTATTGGACGTTTTTTTTTCTTTCGGGGGCAGGGGGTTGGGGATCCGTGATTGTTTATAACCGCTTGAATTATTCCCGTTTGAAATTGAATGGCCTACATCACCGGTTGTAATGAAATATATTCAGGCAAGAGTAAGCAAAATGGGAAAGGAACATTGTAATATTGGACCGGGCTGTACTTGGA
>LQNS02277100.1:2866552-2881835 GCA_001587735.2 Parhyale hawaiensis
TCAGTTTGTTTGTTCGTTTGTCATCGTTTTTAATTTTATGCTTGTTAGCACAATGACTCAAATATAATGAATTGATCTTTATGAAATTTATAGGGTTTGTTAGTAATGTTAAAAGACATAAATGATTAAATTTTGGTGCAGATCGGATCATTCGTTTGTATGCTTGACTCATGTTTGTCATAACGTTCTTAGCAGCATAACTCAAAAAAATATGAACGGATCTTCAAGAAAGTTGCACAAGCTGTTATTACTATCAAAAGGCACAAATGATTAGATTTTGAGTTCATACAAAGAAAATTATGGTTTCAGAGCCAACTTTTTTTAAATTTTTTGCCATTGCCAGCGTTGCCTCGCTTGGCGGAGGTATGCGCTCTCAGAGTGCTCTAGTTTTATATATATATTTATTCATGTGTGTCCGCCCAAAAAGAGGTAGAAGGAGTTGAGGAACATTCATGATTTTTTGTAGGGAGTCAGGTGGGTTGACCAAAATATGCAAAATGATATATCTCTAGAGTTAGCTGGCCATAAAAAATGAGTGCTTAGAAATGTACTCCCACCGCGGGTGATGGTCTTACACCACAAGGCATTCTAATTTGCTTCTGATCTCATGTCATGGCCACACTATGCACTCATAACAACAAATGGTTGCGACAATGCGCTATATCTATGCTTGAAAGCGAGAGCATCTATCAAAATGGTATAATAATCACCATCATGTGTGTGTTTGTTTATATATTTGTATCTTGCGCTTCACGCTTTTAACAAAATAGATTGGCGAAAAATAGGCCAGCTTGCAGATTTTGTGATTATGTTGCGTTTTGATGGAGATCGATAGGCGAAAACTAGACCAGGTTGCAGAAGATGGCAGACTGTGAATCCTTATTTTTACAACTGAATGCGGTGCTTCATAGCCAACGTTGAAATCCAAACAGTGAAGTTATCCGTGGCTTCTCGTAGCACTACTATGGAGTCGGATTTTTATTACTTTCGCCATACATTGAAACTATATAAGCTCTCAATTTACGACGTACAACTAGAGCAGATGATCAACGAAGAGATGCAATTTTTCACGATGCAGTAGGCGCAGAGTTATTTTGTCAGTGTGCTTTCATACCTTAAGAAGTAGTTTTCGCTTGGGAGTAAAATTTTCGGTACCCCCAAGGTGTATCTTCATGCTGTAGAGAGGATATGCTGCGGGGAATTTAATTAAATTCAGTGATGCCCGACTGCTTGTTTATTTACTGTAAATTATTGATTATTTTCCTATTGTATTTAAGGGAAGGAAGATGTGTGCTCCTCAGATACTTGAAACAGAGAGTAGTCGCCTCTTATGATAGTTTGAATTGGCCGTTGTAGCGTTTTAGTAAAGAATGGGCGATGAACGAAGAAGTGCCATGCCAAATTTCTCGACGTTACATTTGACCGAGGAGCTTCCACATGTCCCCAGCCCCTCTTTTATTCTCATTTCCTCTGTCATCTAAAATAATATTGACATAATGGCAATGGCTCATATATATAGAGGGCCGGGACGTCAGTCTCGGCAGCTCTCTGGGAATGATCCAGTTGGTCCGTCTACTGGCGCCTATCTAACCTAATGTAATCTAAATCTCCCCGCTAGTTACCTGTGAAGTTCTTCGAACGAGTCCAGGTGTTGTTGTACACGCAACTCGTCTTGTGCAGAGGGGATATTGCACTCCATGATAAGCGTTACGGAATAGTTAACCACGAATTCTCACCTCATTACACGCAAGCGCTTATAGCTAGTTTTTCTAAGACTTCTAGTAAGTATGAGAACTGAAAGTTTTTCTCCTTCACAGTTTTAATGCTAGTGGCCTGCAGAATATGTCGGGGCAATTTGTTGAAAAGCTTAGCCCCCCCCCCCCGACGATGTAGCTGTTAGAAAAGCATTCGTTGCAACAGCTTCGCCACCATTTCAGATATGGGCTCGCCCCTCACAAGTATTACCTCTACGTCCCAAGTATCTAGCAGCAATTCCCTCTTTTATATTCACAGTAGCCCTTTTTTAAACTCTCCAAACGTATATTATGCTAAGGCGCTTAACTCGCCGTGGAACTGAGCATATGGTAAAGTGGACAGAGCTTCAGTGGCAGTGGAAAGCTTGCAAGCCACGGAATTTAGTAGTCTAGGATCTCTGGACAGCCTCGAGGCATACTAGGTCTTTTAGATTGCTCGATATCCAAAAAGGAAATGGTATTCCATCATTAGTAGTACCAGCTTTACCATAAGGTGCGTACTATGTGCGCCTCTGATGAAAAGAAAGTTCTGAGCATCCTCCCTACTCGGTAGTCAAAAGTAGCATTATCTTGCATCCTCACATCAAACTTCTCTAAGTTTTCCAACGATATTACTCCCATCACCCATTGTGTAGGATGATGCTGCTAGAATCACAACCAGAGAAAGACACATGCGCTAACTGCGGCTACTGTAGCACCAACTTCGGCGGCTGTTCTGCTATACGATTCTTTTTCCTGTTCCTAACACCAGTAAATACCTCGATGTCACTTATATCTAATTCATTAGCTGTAAGCTCACAAAATGAATAAACAACTACTTAATTACTGGTAGCCTTTGGCTTGCTCCCTGAATTTTACACTGTGGTTTACATAACGTCGCTTATTACTGCTTCCTCTAGTTTACGCACACTAACCACAAGTAAATAATACAAAATTAAAGATGTTTTCCGTTATTTTTACTCCCTGAATTTACTTATATTCGTTACCATGGCTTGTTTATAACTATATCCTCTAAGTTACGGGAGGAAGACACTCTCTAATATATAAGCAATAATGATTTATTTTCTATGTTTTCCTTACTCCTTGAATTTCCTTTCATGCGTTTTCGTCTATGGCTTTTTGCTAATTCCTCTTAGTTTGGGCACAACACTCCAAAGTAGCGAAACATTAAATATTTTGGCGTTTTTTTCGCTCCCTACTGAATTTCCGTCTTCCACTTTAGGGCCAAAGTTGGTCGGCAAAAAAAATTCCCGGCATTTTTGGAGTTTATTTTTAGAGTAGCAGGAACGACTTCCGTCCTCGCTGTTGCTCTAATAAATCATCTGGCAAAGCACACACACTGTAATTCACTGAAGCAGATTTTCGGCTTGTTTGGGGCATTAAATAACTATTTTATATCACCCGCTGGCATTTCAGTTCATTTAGGGTAAGTATTGCTAGCGCGTGAACTTTTTTCTTGCAGCTGCGGGTAAGACGAATGCCTAGCATTACCAATTACTGCAGTAGAAATACTGTTAAGTAATACCTACATTGTAGTTTAGCTCATTTGCAATACGGGTGTTGACGGGCTTTAGCTAGACTGTACATCGGTTAATTTCAACAGGAGTGCTGGCGGAATTTAACTACTTTGCAATACAGTTATTTTAGAAAACTCTAATTGGAATCTATCTAGATTTAAAGTCGGTTAACTTAGCTATAATAGTGCTGATAAATGCTGGTTAGAAAACGCTTTAGTTGACGTACAATAAGATTTCTGAGGGCATTTTGCTACTTTAAATTTTATTTACTATGTAAAATGACATTATCGATACAAGTTAGGCGGATTGTAATTCAGTTAAGTTACGTTAAAATTGTATGCTCGATTTAGTCAGATTGCACTTCAAGTAAATCTCAGGCTACAGCAAATTTGCAAAAAGATTGCTTCTGGATTTCTCTACCTAGGATATTCTTTTCAGTACATCTTCAGTCACCCCATGCCCCATCTCAAGAAACTGGTTTACAGATTTAGCTACTAGGGGTGGCCAAGATTTTGGTTCGGGTAGGCACCTTAGTTGGGGCGACTTTACCTATTTATGGTTTTCGAGCCAGGCAGCCTTTTTAGTGTCCTTAGCCGATTTTTCAGCCCTTGTAGTAATGATACAATTTCATTATTTTCCTGGGTCGCCAGTGCCCATCACGCTCGCTGTTCTGATAACAAGGCCCTTTAGCTTGAAAGAGGGCAGTTCATGGTACACAGTCATCGTTGTGAAGACGGTCAAAGGGCATCTTGCTGCAAATCTTCGTTAGCAACGACTTGTAGATCCGAGAGTACCAGCAATGAAAAAGGTTGCAAGAAGCCGTGTCCAGTTCTACAGATATCTTACATACTCAAATCAAAGCCAATTTTCTCCAGGCTCTCCTTAATTGCAGGGAACGAGGGTTAAGCGAACTACAAAACTATTTCCTTAACAGTCTCTACCGCAGCGTGGTCTGAGTACAACGTATGCAATACTACATTTCCTATGAGAAAGGTACATTAATTTATCAGGGAAAGGGTTCATTTGGATGCCGCGCAGATACATTGGACAGGCTAGAGCACCCTCACCTGAACCAAAATAATGTTGTGAGTCACGTCAGCTGCGTTTCGACAGGTTTACTACCACAAAAAAGTCCACTCCTCTGGCTGGCTACGACGGGACATGACGTAAGTCCCAGTTTTGATTTGGTGGCGAAAGAATACATTGACGATATCATATAAATTACTATTTTTTTTACTACTATAACGACATGCAATAGGCACAGTGCGCAATAAAGAAGGAATTGCCATGATATTTCTTTGCCACTTCAGTTCTACTTCATTTTCAAAAGTGGCGCTGCCGATGTGTTGCGACGAACTAGCACTCAATTTTGGCGCTGTTCTGGCTCGCTTAGAACAAGTTCGGACTCGCTATAAAGCCTCCCCATCAGATTTGCATATTTCCCATTATAACTTGTATAATTCTGGTCGAGAGAACTAAAAACAGACTTCTGTTTCTGAGTCAAGAATAATTAGCATGTCGATGCAGAAATCATTTCATGCATTAATGATGAAAGGGACATAATCACCCCAGCACACCGCGATCAAGAAGATGGAAGAAGAAATGAAACGAAGGCGTTATTTTATGCTATAAGAGATAAAAAGTGTACGTTTGTCGTAATCGATGTTATCTTTACTAGAATATGTTATTTCCTGGTCTCTTCTCAATGACAAATGATACGAAAGTGTAAAATATTTAATGGAAGCACAAAACTTCATTAGGAATGTTGGCGATCATAGAGCACAGTATGATTATATCAAAGCTATAAAGGAAGTACCTTTAAGATGTTCTTTTTCGTTTTGTACCACTCATGTAACGTCACCAGAAATGGTGTCAGTACGAACCAATGACAGCCTATAGATTGTTCACGTGGTCTTATAGCATGGAGTGTGCCACCAATCGAGACCGTCACTTGCCATGTACGCACATGACGTCATGAGGGAAGCGGAAATCGAACTTTCCTATTGGCTGGCTTAGTGGGTAAGTTTTACTGCCAGTAGCAGCAGTAAAGCAGAAGCGACGATGCAAAGACGACAGTCCAGTGTCTCGACCTTCTGTCCGCGTTGTCTGTTCTGTATGCAGTTCCTGGCAGATTGTTCTTCCGTGAGGTTGTGTTATGCCACGGGTTGTGAATTGCGCGAGGAATTGTACGGGAATCAAGTTACGCGCACGATACTAGAATTTTTCAGTTCAGCGCACAACACACAAATAATTTTCAATTCGCTCGACAAGACAGCCAAAATTTCCCGGTGAACGCAACCTTCCAAGTCCCCTAGTTGAGACAAAATCTAATATTCCACAGCTGACCGCGTCACTGCCGAAATTTCCCAGTTGACAGATCATTCGAAATTTCCCAGTTGGTACAAGTCCAATATTTCCCGGTGACCTCGTCACTGCTGAAATTTCCCTGTTGGTACAAGTTCAATATTTCCCGCTGACCGCATCACTGCCGAAATTTCCCAGTTGACAGAACATTCGAAATTTCCCAGTTGGTACAAGTCCAATATTTCCCGGTGACCTCGTCACTGCCGAAATTTCCCAGTTGGTACAAGTTCAATATTTCCCGGTGACCTCGTCACTGCTGAAATTTCCCTGTTGGTACAAGTCCAATATTTCTCGGTGACAGCGTCACTGCTGAAATTTCCCTGTTGGTACAAGTCTAATATTTCTCGGTGACAGCGTCACTGCCGAAATTTCCCAGTTGACAGAACATTCGAAATTTCCCAGTTGGTACAAGTCCAATATTTCCCGGTGACCTCGTCACTGCTGAAATTTCCCTGTTGGTACAAGTCCAATATTTCCCGGTGACCGCGTCACTGCTGAGATTTCCCCGTTGGTACAAGTTCAATATTTCCCGCTGACCGCGTCACTGCCGAAATTTGCCAGTCGACACTACATCCGAAATTTCCCAGTTCACCGCACCAACGCCCAAATTAGGACATTCATCACAGGCCGCTATCCCGTTCAGCGACGGACTTGGGCTATCACCGCACAAAGACACTATTCAAAATCAACGTAACTCGTAATGCTGGAACTTTGTGATAGTCCAAGTTAGAAGTCCGTAAATCCTTGCAAAGTTTGGATGCACGAGTTCAATGGTAGTTTCATGGAGGTCCAGCTGCAGCTCATATGCATGATTTCGGCGCGCTGCAGTCGAGGGGGGACTTTGAGCCCCGCACAGAATCTACGCGTGTTGCGCTCGAAATTTGCACTTGCAAGCCCAACAAACGCATCATTCCGAAGAGCAACTGACGCTTCATCGAGTTTGAGCAGACAGGAATGGGGGGCGTTGCGTCCGGTGGCTTTTGCCAGAGAGAGAGAGAGAGGAAAAAAATTAGCAGAAGAAGAATTTTTTAGAAACAAGTGCGCGATTTAAAAAAAAAAACATGAGACGCTTCGTTTAGTTTGCGGGAGGACGAATGTGTGGTATTATCGTAACTTGACTAAAAAGGGAATAGAAAAATAAACACGCAAGTAACGCGTAAACTCACGATGCAAAAAACCAAATGACACTTCATTTAGTTGATGTGAAACACGAATAAATAGGATTTTTGAAAGTTCATCTGCAAGGGAAGAACAACCGACGATATAGTCTAACAGAAGTTCATTTACAAAGTGCGAGAGACACGATATAATTGTGAAGCATGCACATCGTATGCTGATTTTCTGCAGTACATAATAGAATAAAGTATTTCAGCTTAGAGAATATTTTTTTTGTAGAGCAGCTAGTGCAGCTTCATCAAGTTAGTGTGACCAAGAATAGGCAACTGACTGCTCTACATTCAGAATTTAAAAAATAACATATATATACATATATATGTTTTAAAACCTAACAAAAGTACAACTCCAAAATGCACCTGGTGCTTTCGTAGAATTTGATATAAAAAGTGCAAGTGGCAAGTTCGGTGATTGACTGGCACAAGAGAACACAAAGTAATATTTCAGTTCAATATTTCGTTATTCTTCAACTACTATGAGCTAGAGTAAGAGAGGGTAATGGATTGTGCTAACTTACACGAATATAAGCGAGTGTTGCAGTCAGACATCCGCGTCAGTTTGAAATGTAACAATTACATAGTTAAAATAAATTTATCTTGGCTATACGCTTGAGGAAAATCTCGAAACACTGGTTCGTGCTGCTGAAGGATCCCCACCATTACATACAGGAGTGTACGGCTGCAAGCGATCACAGATGGCCTCAAGTATGGAGTCATAAACGGAAAACTCATGTGATACCTGCGCCCCTCGACTGTAATATCAGTACCACAACCCATCCTTCTCCAACCGACGGAAATGCTAAAGCTGCATTGTGGAGCATAAATGCGTTTATCAGTGGCTTGCGAATGGAACTGCCGAGTTTGTGGTAACGAGCAGGAGAACTTCCTTAGCCACCGTGCTTCATCAGCTTTGGGAGAACAGAAATGGACGCAGAAGCGTTATGGCTTCATTTTTTTAACGGCTTCTGCATAAGAAAAACAAAAAGGGATAAGGACTTTTTTATGATTATGCAACATTATTTTAAGATTTTGTAGACTCTCAAAAGTTGGTACGAATGCCTACAAAATGTTGTGCATTGAAAATATAATAGGTTTGATCATGCATCAACGCTTCTTATACAGCGATACTCAAAACTATTCATGCAGCCATTGTAGTAAGTAGTTCATTTGCTATGCATAGACACCGTATCTCTACATTTATATGCTCGTAGACACACTGAAGTTGTTTTCTGATACACACTTTCACCCACAGTATTTCCCAATTCAATTTACATGTGTACCCCAACTCTTTTAGGTTTCATTATTAAATACAACTAGTAAGTAGAGAAGTACCTTGAAAGCCCATACTATTGCAAAACAATGTTAGCGGAAAATTCAAGTTAGTCCTGAAACCAGGATTCCCTTATTATCATTATCACCACCATCACCAAAATTTAGTCATTTGTGCTGTGCCTTTTGATATATTAACTATTCCTGCAAATTTCATGAAGATCCTTCAATAACATTTTTAGTTTTCTTCTGCTAAACATTGACTCGAACATAGAAACAGACCAACAGGTCATCACCAGAATTGGATCACTGGTGCTTTTTATCATTTCTAATAATTCCTAAGTGTTTCATATTATCGGTAAGCATAAATTCAAACACAGACACAAACAAACAAACGGACTGTCAGATCATCATAAGAATTTGGTTAGTTGCTTTTTGTGGCATTTCTAAAATTTTCTACGAATTTCATAAAAACCCATTCATAACTGTTTGACTTTTGCTAAAAAAAACAGTCAATCCAACAAACAAACGATTCGACGGATTTTCACCAAAAAGTGTAGCATCTGTTCTTCCTATCATACCTCTTATTCGCTGTAACTTTCATAAAAATTTGTCCATAACTTTTCGAGTTATCTAGGTGACACACAGGCAAATGGACAAACATTCAAACACTGGCAAACATATTACTGCCCTATATAGCGAAGGTAATGGCATAAAATAACCTATTCAATAAAGATGTTGCACACACCCACATGAACCTACTCATCGAACAGGCCATCTACCGGGAAGTGAAATTGCTTCTGGGACCGAAACTTCAATGTTTCATTATCGGTAGCAATAATAACAGGAAATGACTTACTCACTCACTGTTAAATAAGGAACGCACATGCATTTACACTCGCACACGCTCACACACCCGAGAGACCCTCTGCCGCACACACTCACCGACATTGTAGTTCGCCAATTGAATTTGCATCTGGGACCGACGAACTTCTTGATTGAGACCATGCGGGGGAATTCCGAGGTGTTTACTTAAGGCGGACACTGCGGGGACCTGCGGGGAGGTGCGGAGCTAAACGAAATCATCGGCGGAGCGGAGGGAAGTGATGGTGTGAAGGAGGAACGGGAATCGTGGTGTGGGTGAACAGGTGGTGAAAGTATTGGACAGTTAGCTTGGGGAAATAAAGTTGACAGGCAGAAGGAAGGGTAAGGGACGTGTAATAGCGAAGGATGGTCAGCAGTGTTGGAGGAAGTAGAAAATACAGAGCAGGTGCTTCTAGAAGTGAGATTACAAGAAAAGGAGTGACTACGAAAATTTGCGAGAAAATTTAAAGAAAACAGAACAGGCAAGAGGGTGTTGACAGAGTACAAGAGGATTTGAAGGAGGGACAAGAAAAGGGTCGAAAAAATAGTGTAACAAGTGCTGAATTAATTGGGAAGAAAGTATTGGTGAAAGAAGGGAAGAGCAATGAAGTACTGGTACAAGAGTAACAAAAAGAATTGCTCGAAAAGGAAGAGTGCCAACATTCGGTGGCACTCAGAGACCGGGGCCACCTGTAAAGCGTCCGCAATGAGCTCTACGGGAAATGTTTGCCATGTTCCACTGCAATTAATTTTAGCGAGATCGATACTTGTACTGCGGCAAAGAAAAGCCAGGAAATGGCAGCTGCCTCCGGTATCATTAGGACCTGTCTTAAAAAAAGCACCTCTCGTTAGACGACGTGAAAAAAGATCCGTAGAATCGCGCAGAATTTCAGCGGAACCATAACAATATTATACAAGGGTAAACTGAGCTTATACCAGGCTGGGCGATTTGTCTCCAAATTTTTGTCTTGCAAGCTCCTTCATCGTGAGAATTATTCTATATATTTACGCAGAAGTAACTGCTAGCGTGTATATAACTGTGGTCGGTAGGTGTCACGTTGTCCATATAATGATGATGTAAATGGTGGATCTCTGATATGGTCCTGGTCTCAACAGGCATATTTTCCACATCCAAATGGAAAGGTGAAGGTTGAAACGAACTGGGACACCGAGTTTTTATTCCAGTCACAATCATGTGTACAGCTAAGTACTGCGATGGCATCTCAAGGTATGATAGTTTTTCAGTTCTAGCTACAGCGTTTTATTATTAAACTATGAATTTCTTGGAACATACGTTGATACCCAGGTGTATTCACATTGAAACACTTCTTGAAACTCTTCTGGATATTTGTTTATCTGACACCAAGCTTTCAAGCATTTTTTTTTTTTGCTGGAAATAAAGGAGGCTCTTTCAAACATTTGACTATCGATCGTCTTACTATCGATCGTCTTCAGGGGAATAATATTTTAAAAATTCTATGTCTACATAATACTAAGTTACTTGCTGATAGAATTTTTAAGCTTCGTTACCATGACCACGGGCTATAAGTAATAGTTCAAGAGCTTGAGTCAAATAGACAAAAAACAAGACAACTTCATTCCTTTAATACTACAGACAACCCAGAAGTTGCAATGGGCCACTGCTCAGTGCTCACCTAGTAGAATATGAATGACAGAAACGTGGACGCCTCATTATCGATCATAAAAATTTGCTACCTGGCCTTTTAACAGACTGGCCTGACCTCGTGACACAAGCAAGGCAGTGATCTTAACCACTAATCCCCTGAGGGGTAAGTGTAATTAAACAAGCTACCCAATGATAAGAAAAGAATATCGAGAAAGAACAGAAAGTGCGGGATAAAAGTAAAGAGCAGGAATACAAAGAACAAAAAAAGAAATGTAGTGAGAACAGAAAAAAAGAAAAACGTTTTGAATATTTAGCAGTTCCCTACGCAGAGGGAACTTTGGGTGCCACTGAAGACACTAATCAACATGGCACCGATGGCCCGAACGATTACCGGCACTGCAAAATAAAACAGAACAACTTGTTCTAAAACCTTTGATGTAATTTTATAGTACATTTTAATTTGTTTCAGCTAGGGGCCGTGTTAATGCTTTAGATCCTATGTTGCACTGCTTAACTTTGTAGTCCGATTGAAATGCCGAAAACAAGGAACATGTCATCTTCGACTGCGGCAAGATCTTTAGTTAGCCATACCTTACAACTAAAATTAGACGAAATATTAATTTTAGAATATCAATTAAACCTTCAGTTTTCGCAAGATTAGCACTGTTTGAAATGATTTCTTTAATAAAAACTTTGCGTATCGTTACTATTTATCAACTTGGCTCACTACAGATGCATCACCTATGTATACTCACCAGGAATAACTTCGCATACAGATGCTACTCATTCTTAAAATATCTTATTTCAAAGCAGTCACTCTAAAAAATGAACTTCGAGGGCAAAAAAATTAATAGACAACATGCAGGTCTACTCGACAATCAAGTCAACGTCTTCTCGTAGCTCAACACTCGAATGAGTCCCGCTGTCCACCTAAACCGTAGAAAGTGGTGCACCTCTCTGAATTTTACTTCACTGCAAATTTAAATCCGCATTCAAGATAAGGATACGTAAGAACGCATTCCATGGGAACAGCAAGTCCAGAAGAAAGGGAAATAAGAAATGGAAACATCGGTTGCGGGGAAATAAATAAAAAAATAAAAAAAAATAACCTCGACCAAGTCGGGCTCATTTTGAACCCAGTTCTCAAGATTCTGCAGAGTTGATATTGCCTCTCAAAAGCCACTGATCGGCATTGGGCCAACGCTTTTACAAGTCCGCAGTTTGGCAAGTACTTTTAGATGCTGCAGCCCGTATTTTCTCCGTAGGCCTGACCGAACAAACAACCTTATTTTATTGGCAATAAATAGAGACGCTGAGGAAAATAATGCCAGCTTTTTTCTTCCTTTCCGATTGGGCTGCAGTAAAGGAGATGATCGTTTAAGTAACGCCGGTGTGTGAAGAATGGCGGGCTTTGTCGATAGATTTGCTCTACGACCGTCGTAAAGTACGCTCCATTTATTGACAGGTACCAAATGGCAGCTTTTATTTATATCTTGAACTGTACGGAAGTGAAAAGGATATTAAAACTAGGCACCGAATCATATATGTAACATATATATTTATATATGCACAAAGAGAAATTGGTATGCACTTAGATGCATCGAAATTACATGCATTTTTTGTCTCAAAACCGAACCACGCAAGTGCATCATAAATATGCTTAGTGCATCATCATAATGCTCTTTAACTAACTCGACTGTAATTATAGTAATAATAATGTACTAGTTTGCATAGAGTAATTACACCTGACGAATTATTCCTTTTGCCTTAATTGTAGAATGTAGAAGTTCAAATATTGAAGGAAAGGAGAGGCCAGCGTTGTAAGGATCCGAGAATCGAAGTCAGTCAGGGAGAGACTTTGCATTCCTCAGCAGCACGGACTTCCTGTCCTGTTTTGCACAGTACCATTGACGTAACGTCAAAATTTTGAAATAATAAGGCATAATAAAATTTGGGTTTACTTTATTCAGCGTATGCGAGATAATGAATGACTATTATTACCTTAATAGTAAAGTTAGCTTAAGTGCATCAAGAACAGCCTTATGATGCACTTGGCCCGTCGACGATGCACTTATGTGTCTCGGTTTTGTGACAAAGCCGATGATGCACAAAGATGCATCAAAAAACAGGTAAACTTGATGAACCTGAAGAGATGAAACTTTGAATTACAATAGCGATCCGCGTGTTAGCATGTAACTGCGTCTTGCTTCGCACGTGTAGCGAATGTACAAAGCTTTTCTTCACCTTCTTTTTTGGTGAATATGTTTTTCTGTCTGCGGCGATGACACACCAAACTGCGCCATGAAACACCTGTGGGCATCCTGATGCTTCTTTTTGAAACACCTACGTGCATCCTGATAGCTCTCTATGAAACACCTACGTGCATCAAAACTTTTCTCAATGGTATTAGGTCTTGCATAAGCCCCGTTACAATTCATTTCTCCATGTATGTGATCAACTTTATGAAATGGTAAAAATAATTCTCCAGGAAAATGTATTAATACCAATCATTTTGGGGCCACAGTGCATATATATAATTATTTATTGTTACTTAATATTACTATAATTTGTTGTTCAACGAGCAACATTTTCGTATTCTTTGTAATTATTTATATATAATAATAAAATCTATAATTTGGTAATTGGGCTCTGATGTTCGCCGTACATCTTGAACAGTGCAGCCCTATAATAGCGCTGTACTCTACAATGTGCAACAACTTCTAATTTACTCGAACACTTCGGTATTTATGTGGAAATCTGAGTGGATATTCATCTACTCAGATTTCCACATAAATCAAATTTGAATGCTCAACTGAGATTCATCCTAGATTTAAATTTCTTTTCATTACATCAATTTTCTTTTGTTTTTGTTTCGCAAAAATTTGCAATGACGTTGTTTTTTATTGGTATTAAAAAAAGGATTTCACCAAGATTGAACAAATAAGAAATGCTCTTGTGAACACGAAGACTTATTGTACCCAAGTTCATTTTATTCTTTTGCATTCTTTTTCGGCACATTTTTAACACTTTAACTGCCAAATGTATCTCAGAGCCCAGTTTCAATTACTGCATTGTTGTTCATGCCAACACTTATCTTTACCCCAATTAGACAAAAATTAAACTAACTTCCTGCAACAAGAATGCTATGCTTTATTTCATAGGAATTTACTTCATTCGCTGGAGTATTAATAAGAAATTCTTACATTTACACGAAGTATGTAAAAAAAATATACGGATGCTGTACAATACTGTTAGATAGTTTTACCATGGAAAAAGACAGTATTGTATCAGTGTAGTACAAGGTATTCACAGAGCAAATGGACATGCATTACTATTGTATAGCGTTTTTTTTTTCATTTGGAGACTAGAACAATATGACACTAGTGACCATTTAGCATCCACAAAGCACTATCATGTGCCTTGCTGCTATTTCCTTTCAAAGCGTTGGCAGCTTAAAATGTATTGCGACAGAGGAAAACTTCAAGAGCACACACAAACGAAAATTAAATCAACATGCTTTTCTTTCCTCCGTAACGAAGGATCTGCTAATCGATATAGCAAAGCTTTCGTTTGAAGCCGAGCCGTAAAATGCAACGCGAACATTAAACGCAATCAGCATTTTTCCAGAGGCATCAAAACGATCAAAAGTTTTCCGTTTTTGTGCTCTGCTGGCTTACAGGAAATGAGTAACTCAAATACATTTGAGCGAAAAGCTACGAATGCATCGCATGTCGGATTTGTTGGATTGGCGTTAGAGAAAAAAATAGAGTGATAGGCTCTGAAAATAAAAAAACTTGAGGTAGAAACAGACATGATAAGTGTCTGAGTATCCTCCTTGACATAATCGAAATGACTAACCTTGAGTGCACTGAATTAAATGAAAGAATCCCTTTGGATCAACTTTCCGTTATTTCATCGAAAACCATAGACGCTTGCGTCGGAAGAACATTAAAATCAAGACTACAGGATTCAACGGATTGTAGGCAATGTTTATACTGCTGAGACAATACAAAACGAAAGTTCATAACATATATCACTTACAATGCCCACTAAGAATCATGCTTCGTAGATTATATCAATAGCACTAAACTAGTTAATAATGTAAACCAAGAATACGTGTCTCAATAGATATCATCGACGATACAGACAAAGCATGATGGTCTGTATAAAGTATTATCGTCCTGCAAGTACGCTGGAAGTAAATTTTAATAACATCGCTGAAGATTTATATATATAAGTCTTGAAGGTGTGTCAAATATAAATTATGTTGTTGCAAAAATGCTCGAAAATAAAGAGTTCCGTATGCATCCTTGAAGATGTATACTAGGCTTGGTGGTCTGCAATGATATCCATTTTGCTTTATGATTAGAAAAAAGGCTTCCAATAAACACCACTTATGATACAAAACTAAGCAAGTCTGTGTGTATTCAATAACAGCCCTGTTTCGCCAATGCAATGCTAAAACTACACAAGTCTCTGTACATAAACTAACACTCCTGCGCTAATACCATGCAAAAACTAAACAAGTCGGTCTGCGCTACTACAATAATGCATATGACGAAATGAGGCTCCGCATTTCGTTCAAAGGTTCGTCTTGGGCCGCTTAGGATCCGTTTGGACTGCTAAATCGGTTGGAAGTTGTTGACATAAGTTGATTGTCGGCAAGGACCGTTGTTGATTCAGTCCAGGACAGATTAGTTTAGACTCGAAAGAGCT
>LQNS02277100.1:2883995-2905384 GCA_001587735.2 Parhyale hawaiensis
CTCCGCATTTCGTTCAAAGGTTCGTCTTGGGCCGCTTAGGATCCGTTTGGACTGCTAAATCGGTTGGAAGTTGTTGACATAAGTTGATTGTCGGCAAGGACCGTTGTTGATTCAGTCCAGGACAGATTAGTTTAGACTCGAAAGAGCTTAGTTGCAAACAGCTTTCTTTCTCGCCGCCTCCGGACATGAAAGTGAAAGCGTGCCTGGGGGGGGTGGAGACAGATGAGATGCCTGAGGTGAAAGAGAGTTCTGCAAATACATTGTTATAGCTGAGGAGGAATGCAGGAAGCAGAGGCTGCTCCATATTATGTGAGATGGTGAAACGGAAACTGGTAGTCCTTGATCGACAGAGGGGATTTTTGGTACAGATTTCGAGGCTTAACATGTCCGAAACTTCAGATGGGAGTGATGGTTTTGCGTAATTTGAACCGTGCTACAAGCGTTAGCAGCAAGGCGATTACGCTGAACCAGCTGAAAAATCCATTTTACGGAGAAAGAATAAGTTACTGAAAGTGTCAAGGGTAACCGATTGAGGATCAATGCCTGAAGCTGACTGAATTCAACGGATCGCAGCTAGGGTGCCTGCCCCAAGTTTCGAATACCTCATGCTTTGAAGGCTTTGATTTTGGCGCCCAGTGGAACATGCCTAAAGATCCTTATTTTTTCATACAGCTTTGTTAGTTAGGTTCAAAAATTTTATTTGAAGGTCCTCGATAGCTGTACGTCTGAATCAAAGCCACTTTCCCGGAGTACCTAGAGGCGAAAATTGTCAATCAAATAAGCAAAATTGCACTATAGAGGTGGAGGTTCTATGTATATTGGAGACCACCTGTACCTTACCCGATATCGTAGCACTGTTAATGGAGAGATATGTGGAACAGAAACCGTTTCGAATTAGGGATTCGGACTTGCGAGTATCCGCGGCCATTTTGTGGCTTATAAGAGAAATTGGGCGGAGAGGAACTGAAAGGAATGTAGTGCTCACCTCTGATGTATGACATAGGTGTATGCTATTTTACATATCCAGTAGGGAGTAAATACATAAAATATGTTATTTATTCAGCGGTGAGCAGTGTGAAAAATATCTTTTTACGGCCCTAATTATCAATAAACTATTTGTTTCTTATGTACCCTAATGTGTTATCGGAGTCCATTCATCTCAATAAATTAGTATGAGAGTTTATTTTATTTGCTCAATTATTGTCTCGGAAGCGATTATATTAGAAATAAGATATAATGACCATAGCTTTGGCTGGTCGTTGACTGACTTGACCTTTCCCTTCGATGACAACAAAACCTTTTTCCATAGAAATATCACAAAAATGCACAAATGAAATATATCAGTCAATGATAGTTCTAATTTTGAGCACATTGGTTAGATTTCATCGCTAATATTATCTATGAATTACTCAATACTGGAGGTTACAGTTAATAATCATCGATCCCTAGTTTAGTTCCTCAATATAATAAATCCTTTCTAGATCCGAGAAACGAGCGGAACTCCGAATTCGTAGAAGAATAACATGAGATTTAGCGGAATTCGAGGTTCGTGTGTACAGCTTATCGCTACTTTATACTCGTTTCATGCGTGGTTTTTCTTTACATTATTAATAATGGAGTTAGAGCTATCTACCGAAGGAGCAATAGCCTCAAGCTAAACCAAAAAACATTGCAAGAAACAGCTCCCAGTATGAAATTCGGCCTACCTGTCAGTATGTGCTGAAATAGGTTCAATTGAGCTAGAATAGGTATAAATCCTAATTATGGGTACACATGAATTGCAGTCAGGCCACATATACCATACCTGCTCCGGAAAATTAATTTTGTCATTCACAGCAAGCTAATTGCTGAATAGTTCATTATTTGGTTGCATTAATTAAAGAAATTATCTTTCTCTTACAGTAAATGTGAAAGCACGCAAACGTGGAGTCCGCAAAAAAACAAAAGTAAAATACCAACTGGCTTTCTGAAATAGAAGTATAGTGCCGCAGTAAATCAGCGACGATGCAGACTGTCTGTTGCTTGCTAAAATAAAGGGTACGTTCGGAAGTAATATCAAGTTATTATAACTGATTATAACCTGTTACCAGTCGCTGATTTTTAACGCTTTTACGGATATTAAAACAAATTTTAATACATTGCACTAAGACGATGCAGGCCGGTTGCCGTGTGCAGAAATACCTGGAAAATTTTCCATACTCGTAGGACTTCAATTGAAAATTTTCCAGCATTTCTCAAAATTCGCCCAAAGTTTCCTGAGCGCATTCGGACGTTTCTAAAGAGGCGGCTGGCATTTCTACAGTTCCTAACAAGGCATGTCAGTGTTCCTAGTTCATTTAGTGTCCCATCTCAAGATTAATTCCGAGACTGATACGTAAGGTGAGGTAAGCGAGGTCTTGCGCTTCGTCCGCCATCTTATTTACCGGCCTTTTCCTATTCCAAATGCAGTTAGCGCATCTGAGACATTCAGAAACGTCTCCCGAAGGGAACTTTGCGATGCACTTCCTAATAAACTAAGGCGTGAATGTGCACCGAGTTTCTAACAGTTGACGGACTTCAAGAATGTTTTACAAACAGCGTCAGATTAATTTCGTTACGGCAGCGTGTTGGTGCAAATAGATCCCACATATTTTATCAACACCTCTGTTTGTAGAGCCTCGAGGAGGCTCTGCTGCAGTTGAAGTGCTCGTAGGCTGTGGATGGAGAGCTGGAGATTGAGAAGGAGACTGACAGATGATGGGTCATGCGATTGTTTTGGAGGCACTCAATGATTGAATTGTGTGCAAGTGACGCTGCTTTTAATAAATGCAAATGATGTTGATGTACCAAATAGTCTAATAGTTGTACGCCATACGGTAAGCAAACGTGAAATATTTCCTGCTGAATTTAGGATGAAAGAATTGAGCTCGACGAGCTTGTTTTGAAAACAATCAGTGATGGAAGACCGTGAACGTGGTAGGGCCCTGAATTAATGCTGATGATGCACATTAAGTGATGAACTAGAATAGTCTAATCGTTGTACGACATACTGTAAACTATCATAAAATCTTGCCGCCGTCACCACCTACGTGGTTCAGTGGTTAGAGATGTTGCCTTATTCGCTGTCACGAAACTGGACGTTCTATCCCACATCAGAGAAGAAAGTTTTTTGCACTCGGGAGTTTGTCATCAGCATTTCTGTCACTCATATTCTACCAGTGCCCAGTGCCCGTGAAATACCTGAAGAGAATCCTACATCGTCAAATTTAATAGGAAAGACAGTAAGCCAGTTGAAATAATTGTTTACAGCCCGTGAAAATCATCACCTCGTGGGTGCCCATTGATTATTTACCGAATTTATACGTCGTGACCTGGAAGAAAAACTTATAAAATCGGACTCAAGAAGCTGCATGCATATTGTCCCGATTTCAAGAAATGTTTCAAGCAAGAAGTGCATTCAGTTGAAGAGATGAGGATTTAATTCTCACCCTCTTCTGCAAGGTGATCATCGATCTCAACGAAAACGTAACTGAATTACAAAATCTGCAATCTGGCTTAGTTTTTGCCTATTTCCTTCAAAGCGGACACGAAATAAATAAATAAACCAAGTGTTTTACTGTATTAGGATACTGATTTACTTATTTATTGCTATATTTATATCGTTCCTGACACGCTCTTTTTTTTTCATGGGAATAAGAAAAGAAGAAATTCGAGAGCAAGAGCGAAGTACGGTATACATATATGATATGGAGTCGCAAAATCGGGTTAACTTGGAGAGAGCATATAAATGTGTAATACATATGAACCTGAGCTCGGCTGCACGAAGGTGTTTGTTACTGTGAAGTTGATACCGGAAATGCAACTGGACTACGTCATATATATTTGCTTACAGGCAAAGGGTTAAAATTTCCTTCACGAAATCCCTCGATGGCTTGATGACAAAAGAAACACTGGCGTTTTGCTTCAGCACTATTTTTCTGCCGTCATTCTTATTATAAGACAGCGAGGGCCACTAGTACAGTATAGTTTATGTAGTACACGCTGTATACAAACCTGGAAGAATTCTCTTCAAGTCCCATGCGCAAATCGTAGCACACTTCCAATCATGAAGATGATAGCGACAGTGACTGGTTATGGGTAATACAGTTTTTAAAAGTAAAGTCGCCGTCTTCGCACAACCCAAGTACGAAACCCAGAAGCACTAGTCCGTGCTGCGGACTAGAGAGGGGTGTACGATTACAGGCGACGACAGACTGTCCGAGATGTGGTGTCATATAGACGAAGGGCTCGATTAACAATAATTATTGCGCCTCCCCACCCTCAGACCATTATCGCTTGTCTCGTTTTGGGTGACTGATAGAACAGCTTTAAAATAATGGTGACGAATCCTATGAGCTAAAGTACTCTTATCTACTACGAAAAGTTGCCCAGATTGCATGAGAAGATAATTTGAGTCAAACTATACATGATGTTTACGAAGTTTTCAAATTCCCAGAGAGTTCAAGAAAAGATGAAGTTCACCATTGAAATATCAAAAAAAGAATGTGCGTTCCACCTGTTTAATTTATAAAATGACGAGTGAAAAGTCGATCTTTTATTTTGTAACGAAGCAAAAAATCTATTTTTTTTTTTTCAACAAAATGCTATGATACGTAAGCTGAAAAAATGTAGCGTTGTAATGAATAGTGGGTGGTGCCCTAGTAACTTCATTTATTGATGAAAGCAGCAATTTCTTTAATTTCAGTCTGCTTTTGTAACATTTTACGGCAAAGTCAATGCCGATATAATGTGAGCCAAGTAAAATATTTATAGAACTGATTTTACTATTTTACGGGACTCGCTTCCAGTTTCGAATTTCCGAGATTGACAACAGATGAAAGCCGATAAACATAGTGCGGCGTCATATACTGTTGTCGCAGTGCTTGCCAGCAACTGTAATTCCAATGCCACTGTTGTTAAATGCAAGGCGATGAATTCAAAATCTTCATTTTTTTTACATAAATTTCAAATCCACTGCCGTCAGATCAATACCAATAAAACAGAAGCGTTTACAGTATTTGTTTTGAGCTAATGCTGTTAGACTCAAGCCGATAATTTTGCTCGCAGTGCTTTTCATTCAAATTTCAAAGCTACTGCCACCAGCTAAATGCCAATAAAATTAAAACATATTCCCTTGTTCATACAATGCTTGTTTTGAGCTAATGCCGCAGATACAAGCCGATCAATTTGAAACGGTTTTCATTGTTTCTGCAGGACTTGTCCTCGAGTTCAAATATCAAAGACAATGCCGATAAAACTTCAATCACAAGTCAATAAATTCAGAGCCGACAATCCGCCCGTCGTCTGTCGTTTGTAGTTCGTCATATTGCCTGAGCGATTCCCGGTCTAGAAGTTCGGAAGCTTTACGACATTTTGACTACAGTCGTAAAACGGCAATGCTGTAAGCTGCTTCTGAGGCTTCAGTTAGCGAGCAGAAAAACGGGCCGTTAGTGAAGAGCCAAATTGTAGGCAAAGCAAACTTTGAAAATACATACTATACTTCTAGTATACCCTTCGTGAATAAAACGGGCTCTTAGTGATGTACCAAAATTACGGTAATCAATACACATGTATTAAGATACATATTATGCTACTAGTTATCCGCCGTGAATAAAATTCAAAGTGCTGCAAACTCTTCATGCGTGTTGTTTTCTTTCATTACAGTATTATGAAGTGTTATAGACCCATGTTCTTTTGATTTATTTACTGTTTTCCGTTTAGCAAGTATTAAAGTAGTAAGATGAGGATTATAGAAACATAAACACATATTGGCGTGTATTACAGGATTATAATGGGAAATATTTTGCAGTATATCTAGTTGCATTGCATTCTATTTACATTCATATGTTGACGTTTGCCCCTCGGAGGAAATATAACTAGAGCAAATTTCAACACCTGCTAGAGCTCCTTGGAAAATGGCTATAGCTTCGACCCCAATACCACAACTATGGCGGCCAACCTTTCTGAATTACAGACTGAAAGTTAGTTTTCCAATACAATATGGCCTGCATCTCAGCACTAGCAGCTCCTAGTGCTATGTTCGTCATCGCCAGTAAGGAATTGAAACTTATTATATTAAAACTTCACGCTTGAGCTCCCACGGAAAGGTAATACAACCCAAATGAAGCATCTTGCAACACCGGGAAGCCCAAAACGCTGCTAAAGGAAATCCAGCAAAAAACCATTAACAGCTGTCTTAAACGCTTGCAGGCCAACACGACCAAAAGCCGATGCCGGCAACAAATTCCAAATCTGAGCCGACCAGGGCACGAAGCACCGACAGAACTGATTATTTCGACATCTGACAGCGTCCAAAGTGAAAGAGTCCGCACACAGCACGAGTCTCTCTCCCAAAAACCTTGAGGGCAGGGAGAGAAGAATACAACCAATGTCACTCATTATTATACACCTTATAAAATATACTTAGCTCTGCGATCCTTCACCTGTGGGACAGGTTCACTAGATCATTATCAGCGCACAGCCAGCTGGCTGAACTAATAAGTCTGTCCAACAGACGCAAGTGGGCGTCAGCAGCTGAAGCCCAGACCGGTGAGCAATACTCCAACACAGGCAGCAAAAAACGCATAAAAACATCTACTGGCAACCTGACGATCACCAAACACGGAATTCACCTTACGCAGAAGCCCAATCTTAGTGGAAGCGCGTGACACCAAACTCCTAATATGCGGTTAAAAAGTTAGCTTCTTATCAAAGGCAACACCAAAAATCTCCAAGGAGTTAGACTCCTGACGCAAAGTGCCATCAATCTCCAGTTTGAGATGCCGCGGTGCAAGTGTCTGAGACCAACTGATAATCATCGATTTGGTCTTACTGGCATTCAGCTTCATACTCCAGGCCGAGCACCATGCACTAGTGCGTGACAAATCCCTATTCAGAGACTGAGCTACAGCATCACGCAGGCGAGGCGCAGGTATCATTGCCATCAAAGTGGAATCGTCGGCATAGTTGATCAGCGTGTTTCAAGCGAAGAGAACATGTCACTAGCATAGAGAATGAACAATAGCGGGCCAAGTACACTACCCTGAAGGACGCCAGACACCACCCCGACTGAGGCGCTCAAATCGCCGTCAACAGACACACTCTGCGCCCGCTCAGAACCAAAATCGTGAATGATTGGCAAAACCCTACCACCCACATCAAAGGACTCCAGCTTGTATAATAGACACCTGTGGTTAACCCTGGCACTTGGAGCTTTAGTACGCATGAGCAATTTGAAGAAAAACAGGATGAGTTTCATGTTACCATCTCCCCACCTGCTTACGTCACCAATCTAAAAGTACAGAAATTACACTCCTAGGCTTGAATTGGAATAAGTGGAGGAGCACACTCCAGTATAAGTTGAATCTGAAGTATTGCTACACCTTAAGATTGTTTTGCTGCTGCCAATAATTTGTACTAACCACTGGTCGACAGCAAATTTATTGTCTGAGTTTTTTCAGCTTATTTAGGACAAATCTGGTGCGCTGAATCCAAAAATCACATTGGTTTTGCTCAGTTAGGTCAAGTTTTTGAGATATGGCCACGTGTCTTTTTCTACGTTTTTGTTCACATATACGCACGTGTGGAGCATTTTAGAAGAACTTGGTGGGGTAAAATGCGATGTGGAATAATTATTTTGATTGAAAATTATTGTTTTAATGACAAGAAGTATTCGGGTCCATCAGTTTTAGGTGATAATGTCGAAAAGGGATCAGTCTATTGTTAAAAGACCAAGAAATACAACAAAAAATTTGTATTTCTTAAGATGACAAACACTGAAGGATGTGCGGGAGGAATTGGTGCCTTGTAAGGAGAGGAACGTCATCAACGACCCTCTGGTGGACAGAGACAGAATACTCTTCCCACCTCTGCACATCAAACTTGGCTTAATCATGCAGTTCATCAAGGCTCTGGACAAGGATGGTGACTGTTTCATTTACTTGTGCCAGGCTTTTCCAGGATTAACCATGGAAAAGTTGAAAGCTGACATCTTTGACGGTCCTCAGATCCGTTAGCCCATCATAGATCCAGAGTTCGAAAATTCAATGAACGAAGTGAAACTGAAAGCTTGGAAGGCATTTGTTTTGGTAGTGAAAAACTTTCTTGGTAACACTAAGGCCAGAAATTATGCAGAACTTGTCAACAATATGCTGACTGCTTTCAGAAACCAGGGCTGCAACATGAGCGTCAAGATGCACTACCTGTTTTCGCATATGAACTGGTTTCCTGAGAACTTGGGTTCAATGAGCGACGAGCAGCGAGAGAGATTCCATCAGGACATGAAAGAGCTGGAGACCAGGTACCAGGGTCGCTGGGACGCAGTCATGACGCTGACTACTGTTGGACTCTGAAGAGAGACCTCCCCGCCGCTGAGCATTACAGGCGTTCGAAGAAACGGTAGTTCAAGATCTAAAGTTTGAACAATTGTGAAACAACAAGCAATTTATTTGTACTTATCATTATCATTGCCCACCATTCAGTTTAAAGTAGTCAATGTTTCTATCAGGTAATTAATAAAATGTTGTTGAAGAAAGTTTTTTTTTTCTTAAAAACACATTGATGATGAAATGTGTTGACAAAAATCTGCTCATTATGCCAGAAAAATGTAATCGATTTTGTCACATGATCTGATTTTTTCAAATTAACTTGGCACAAAAACCTGACCTGATAAAGACAAATGGATGTTATTTCCTGATTCAGCAGCGCAAAACTACCCTAAATCAGTTGTAAAAATCAAGACAACATCCACAAAGTAAAAAATTGTTGCCCAGTATTATGATAGGTAAGTTGCAGCCACAAAAAAAAAAGTATATTAATGGACCTCAGAAAGTTACTTTAGCTTCGCAACTGCGAATCACTTGTGAGCTTGATTTTACCACCTTAATTTTATAATTTACCGCTAATTTGAAGTCAACTAACTTGACGGTTAACATCTCAGTAAATATTTCAGTGTACACACATATGTGAGTGTGCAAGTACACAATGAAACATTTGGAGCATGAACGTAAGGCAAACAGACTGTCATATGAACGGGTCTTTAGACAATAGCAACCTCAAAGACCGTAGCTTAGTTCTTCCGCTTAATTATGCTGCGAGTTTATTCTCGAAAAAGTTAAGAATTAGGCTTAACACAGCAAAACCTCAGCTTCACTGTTATTTAAGAACCAACATTGTGCTATGAGTGAGTAAAATGACTATACATCATCAAAATAAACTAGCTGTCTTATCGACTCAAAACTGATCGAAATAGCCATAAAGTCTGGTGAAAATGATAAAGGTGTTAACAAAAGCATCAACTATACAAGGTTATCTGCTTAAGCGATGAATTATATAGCTAGAGCTCTATGAGAGCGCATATCTCCGCCAAGCGAGGCAACGGCAGCAAATAATTCAAATTGGCTCTGAAACTATGATTTTCTTTGTATCAACTCCAAAATCCAATCATTTGTGCCTTTTGATAGTAATAACAGCTTGTGCAATTTTCTTGAAGATCCGTTCATAACTTTTAAGTTATGCTGCTAACAAACGTTATAACAAACATGCAAACAATCAAACCGATCTGCACCAAAATTTGATCATTTATGTCTTTTGAAATTACTAACAACCGCTATAAATTTCATAAAAATCCATTCATTATTTTCTGAGTTATTGTGCTAACAAACATAAAATTGAAAACAGTAACGAACAACGAACGAATAAACAGATCATCACAAAAATTTGGTCATTTACTCTTTCATATTTACCTAATAACAAACATGAATTTCATAAAAATCCGCCCATAGCTTTTTGAGTTATGGCATAGAGAAAAATGAGGCAGACAAACAAACAAACAAACGGATGGGCGGTTCTTCACCAAAAGGTAATCATCTGTTCCTCCCAACATACCTCACAATACATGTAATTTTCGTCAAATTCGTTCATAACTTTTGAGTTATCTTGGTGACAGACCCGACGAAAACATAATCTCCTTGGCGGAGGTAATGAATAAAATGAAAAAGTCTTAGGTGTAAAGGCAGCAAGAATTAGCTGTCTTATCTAGTTCAGAATGAACAAAATAACGGCGAGGAAAAAGGTGTTGTAAAAGTGATAAAGTACCAAAGGAAACTTCTCATAATATCTACCTAGAATGAATGAACTAGCTATGAGGAGCAGCGAAAACAACTAGGTCGTTAACAACATCAACTGCTTGTGTTAGACACAAAGGTTACAAAATTAAAAAAGGAGAATGAGGTAGAATTAGATTCTAGCACTAGGTACCCCTGTTTTCGATTTGTGTAACGGGATAGCCACTCGAACTGGGAAGAAATCTTACAAGATTTCAACAGCTTCACCAACTACACGTTTTATTTATCTAACTAGAGCACTCTGAAAGCGCATACCACCGCCAAGCGAGGCAACGGAAGCAAAAAATTCAAATTGGCTCTGAAACCATAATTTTCTCTGTATCAACTCCAAAATATAATCATTTCTGCCATTTAATAGTAATAACAGCTTGTACAATTTTCTTCAAAATCCGTTCATAACTTTTTGAGTTATACTGCTAACAAACGTTAGACAAACATGAGTCAAACATACAAACGAACAATCCGATCTGCACCAAAATTTAATCCTTTATGTCTTTTAACTTTACTACTAACCCTTAGAAATTTTATTTAGATCCATTCATTATTTCTTGAGTTATTGTGCTAATTAACAAGCATAAAATTAAAAACAGTGACAAACGAACGAACGAACTGACGGATCATTACCAAAATCTTGTCATTTACTCTTTGTTATATACTTAACAACTCATTTTAATTTCACAAAAATCCATTCCTAACTTTTTGAGTTATTGCATTGAAAAAAAATTGATGCAGGCAAACAAACAAACGGATGGACATAGCTTCACCAAAAGTTAATCATCTGTTCCTCCTAACATACCTATCAATCCCTGTAAATTTCGTCCAAATCGGTTCAGAACTTTTTGAGTTATCTTGGTGACAGACAGACAAACAAAGAGATAGACAAACACGACGAAAACATAACCTTCTTGACGGAGGTAATTAAGTAACAAAAACATACCAGAGGAAAACAGTGAGAAAGAGTGAGGTGTTAGTAGTAACATCTGTCATCTGTGTTTCCTACTTATGTAATGGCAACATACCAGAGAAAACAGTTATATATAAAGTGTTAGGTGGCAGTAGCAACATCAATTATCCGTGTTTCCTACCAAACTAACGAAAATATATCAGAGAAATGCAATTAGAGAGAGCTAGGTGGCAGTAGCAACATCAACAGCCTGTGTTCTACTTGAGAAACGAAATAGCCTTGGTAGGAAAGACGAAAACTCGGATGCCGTCAGCATCAACTTGCAACCAGCTACACATGTTATTTACTTAGGCTACGAAATTATACCGGGGTAAAAATGAGAAAGCCCCTTGGTGTCAAGAAGCGTAGAGGAGACTTGGGCCGTGTGTTAATGAACATGTGGAGAGGTTCATGAGTTTGGTAAGTGCAGCAGCAGCGTGTACTTCTCCGTCACGGAAAAATATCTAAAAAGAGACCTCGAACTTGGTGTTGGATCACAAACGCTTTCATCAGTGCAATATCCCTTAGGAAAAAGAGCTCGAGGTCCTTCAATGGCTGCGAACAGCAGTGCAAGGCTCCTCAATATCGAGGCACTTAAGACACTAATATGTTCACGTCGCACGCCTCTCACAGGATTCGAGAAGGAGTCTCTTCAGAAAGGACTCGGTGCAAAAAGTTGTCTCGGGCTTCCCCAAAAAGAAAGACAAGAAAGGGAGCGAGTATTTGGTTGGTCGTGTGCTGCCAGCGGCAAGAGAAGAGGCTAATGGAATTAATGTTGCTGGACAACACGCAGCCGATATTAAATGTGCCAAAAGATTGAAGAACGTCGGAATTTTACAGGACTGTGCTCGAAAATTTGCCGGAAGAAATAACGTTTCGTAAGTGGTGTGAAAAACGCAAGTGGAACGTGGCGTTTCTCTTCAAATGTTGCTCGACGTTTTGCTGATAGAAACTCATGTAAGCTGCATAGAAGGCAAATTTAAAGTGGTACTACATTCTAGAACTGGCCTAGGAGGTTTACTCAGAGAGACACATGGGTTGTATACAAAATAATACAAGATCCGTTAAGAGACTTCGGTCTCTAGCGTACCCAATATTAACTTTTTTCCTGATGGAAGCAAGTTGAAGTTTTACAAGATTATCCCCAGGAGTTTCCTCGAAGAAACGGATAGTGTGATGCAGTTTAATAAAGAAAATGCTGTTCTCCTCACGTGTTTTCGGTTATTCGAAATTAAATGCTGCAATGGATGGAAACACTCCTTAAGATTGCAGAGGTGCTAGCAAAATTATTTAAATGTGACAACCTCAATAATACGAAGTTTCGAGAAATCTGGGAAAAGAAAAATCTGAAGGATACGAATTGAAAAAAAGTGTAAGGCTAGGAAAATTTGCTTCCTGAAATACGTAACGTGAAAATTCTGAATCATAAAAGTCTGCTCAGAGACGTGGGAACGTGAGACTCAGAGGTACTAAATTTGTTGGGAAAATACGAAAAGTGAAAATTTGAAGCAGTCAACTTTGCTCTAGCAAATAAATAATTTTATGAACTAAGGTGAAGAAGTTTCTACCTTCTTCATATATTTAAAATCACTGAATATTAGTATGGATGGAGCAATTAATTCCTGAGCTCTAAAATTTGCTGTGCTGCTTTTACGATTTTGCTTCAAGAAGTGAGTCTAGTATGAAAGTCTCAAATAGATTTCTAGAATAATTATACGTACTAATACCCTAAACATTTCTCGATGACGGCTTCCATAGTAGTATGTAATGATGCGAGATGCACACTTTTGAGGGTAACCGACCCTCGCGGCTCCCCTCGCGCGTGAGCGTCCGGTTTATAACGGCCAATGCACTTCCGATGTATCGGGGGTCTGGGGGCCGCAAACCGGAAGTGGGTGGGGCCTGGGAAACCGGAAGTAGGTGGAGCCGGAACCTACCGTCAAAAGTCTCCATTTCGTCTCATTATACACTACTGTCCCTTTCATCTGTCCTTAGACGTATTGATTTCAAATGCAACACAACTTGGGAATAAGCCATAATTTTTGCAGCACTTGTCTCAATATCTTATTCAAAGAAGTATGAGTATGAGGAAAGGGCAAAAGGTAAAATATTAAAATTATGTATAGAATTGTCATCGAAATTTCATCAAAGTATTACAGGATAATAGTGGGAACGATTGAAGTGAAAATTTGTGAATTTTGTATGGTAAGCTAAGCTGGAAGTTTAGTTGGAAGAATTATTAATACTGTATTAAAAAATAGAAAAACACTCGATTTTTGGTAATAACGTTGCAAAAATATTGAATAACGGCAGTGGTGGAGAACAATCGTAATATAAAAAACTTGAGTATTAAAGCCTCGTTCTAGTGCAACGCTGAAACACCCTGGAATTTTCAAAAACGCTTCCCTAAGTTTTGCGTAGGTAATAAAGATTATGTATTGCGATCACGTGAAGATAATTCTAGTCACGTCATTTACTTCACTTGCCCTATTCCTGCGAAAGTAAAAATATAAAACATCCAGGTAAAGTGTTGAAATTCACAGAGCTGCTTTTTCCCAAGAAATAGGTAATAGGTAATTTCATGATGTTGGTATATACTCACATTTGCACGATTACATCTTAATCATATTAATGCGAGAGGTTAGTGGGTGTAATGCGAGAGATGAGTGAGTGAGGGACACAAAAATAAGAGATAAGTGGATAAAACTAAGTAGGAAGAGAAAAAAAAATGGGTAAGAGACAGTAGAGTAAGTAGTAAATGAGAAAGAAACCAGTACAGGAGAAAAAACTGCAAACGATTAAATGGGTCTGGGAAATGATTGAGGACAAGTCAGTGGAGAGAGGCGGGCGGGAGACAAGTGAATGGATGAAAAGTGGCTCAGGAAGAAGTGGGTGAAGGGCAAGTGAGGGAAGGAGCAAATAGGTGGGGGCGACTCACTGGTGGGGTGTGAGGGAGAAATGATCAGCCGGCGCCAAGATTGGATCAGTGGAGATGTCAAGAAGAATTTGTTAACTGCTCTGGCACTGAAGTGTTCCTCAACTCATGTCTTAGTGGCCCCCAGTTGCGGTTGAATTGTATGAGCAGTGCTATAGAAGGAAGTAGGCAGGTGTTTCCTCTTGTCGGACGCATGGGGTCAGTTGGAATTTTACTTTGGACATGAATCACCGTAATAACGCCAAGTCATAAGCCGAGTGCGTCTCGTAAAAAAGAAAATGAATGAAGGACTCATGAATATGAAACTATGAGAAATGAAAAAGCTATATTTTTTTTCCGCAATGACAGCTTTAACCCTTTGCTTAGAAGGTAGGGCTTAGGGTTTGGTTTAAACAATGTTCTTCCTACCAACCAACATTGATGTATCATATAAAGGGTAAAGAATAAAACACATGAAGCTGCATTGGGTAAATTTGTCAGTCGCCAACTCTGATCTGCTTCTGTCACCATCTTAAACGTGGACAATATTCGCCCGAAGTAAACTAAATGATTTCTTTACTGTCCAGCAGTGAAATATTGTAATAAATTATGTACACCATCGCCAAAAACAAGATTGTTGATTAAGAAAATCATATTCTCAACATTGCCCACCAAGTGAGAGTCTATGTAGACAACGTAGGGTAGTAGTTCTTGAATGGATGAATTAGCGCAATGGCTATTGGGCTCAAGGAGATACCAAAGGGCGTAATGCAGTTGTAGTATAATATGTTCTGAAATAAGAAACTCGTTTTTTAATTAAATATGACAGTTGAATACATACCAATATACTCAGCGACCCCTAAGTATTTACCTTATTTGTATCGCTTGTTATTCACAAGTGCCCTCACTGACCTAATACCTTCAAATAATTATTGGTCGCTCTGGAAGATGAAATCGTAAAATAGCTTCTGCCGCTGCTGGAAATTTTGCTATTGTATCAAAGAGAGGCTTTACTAATGTTGTTAACATACATTTATTGTCTTTTTACTTCAGATATAATATTGTATTGTTTTCATCCCAGTCATCGCTGTGGGAAAAAGGAGTGGATGGGTTTTACGAACTTTTTCGTCACGCGAAATAGATGTAATGCTCACACTATGGAAGCAATTAATCCTTCCGAGAATAGAATACTGTTCCCCACTTTGGATGCCGAGTAGAAGAAAAAAGCTTGAACAACTTGAAGGTATCCNTGTATACAATACAGCGCAGATTCGAACGATTTACAATCATATATGTTTGGAAAATTCTGGAACGTATCACTGTGAATGTGAATGAGCGGATTGTCGCCAGACACTCGGAAAGAACTGGAAGGACTTGTAATATCCGTATCCACAGCAGAGATGGTGGAAAAGCCGTGGCCACAAAATATTCTAATAGCTTCGCTGTACGGGGTGCAAGATTGTTTAACAAAATGCCTCTGCATATTCGAAACGCCACTGGTATCAAAACTGTAGAGTTCAAAAACTTGCTGGATTCACATTTAAGAAGAATACCAGTTAGACCAGCGGTCAGCGGTTACGTGCACTGTGAAGATAATTCGCTGCTGGCTCTCTCTTTGGTTGCAAACTGCGGCACCACAGAAGACACCCAGCAGAGTGACTCCACACATGGGGTGACGTGAGCAACGTCACCTGGACTTCTTCCGAAGACTCTCAAGGTATTACCTGTCTTAATATTGTCATTTAGCCTTAGCATAACACTAAGTACATATAGGATACAAGAACTAGCTTGTGCAGTTGACAGCAAAACTTTGGTTATCTTCACTTTTAACTTGGCATTGTTTATTTTATTTTTGCTTGCATTACGTTGATTAGCGAGACACAACAGCTTTTGTACACAACATTGGATAAAAACTTAGTTTATCTTGTGACAACATACCTCCAGTTTTCTTACTATTAATTTGTTTTAACTTGACATTAATTTCCTTTCCTTCCTACCATTCTTTTGCATCACCGTCGACCCGAATCGTCTCCGGAACATGGCACTGCAGAAGTTACATAACAGCAGAATACTTATCATCTCTCCACATGTACCGGATGAAAGTCTTCACCGCTAACCTCACAAATCTTGGTATACGCTAGTCAGTTTAATAAAAGATTAATGTACGCTGACATGACGTCTACAATCACCTCTTGAAATTGATTGATGCATCACAGGCCGCGGGCATATTTTTCTGCGGGCTTTATATGGGCCCATAAAGCGCGGTTATGGTTACTTTACAGAGCCAATTTGCATTCACCGTCACCTCCAGTGATCCGCCAAAGCGCTCGGCTAAAAGACGGTGCCACGGGAAATTTTGCAAAATGCGGACAAAGTACTGGCAACAATCAGAAGTAAACAACAGGAAAAACAAGACATAGAGACATAAAAGTATGATTACGCATGTATCAGACAACTACCTGCAAGCTTCAGTTAAAATACAGACAGAGTACCAGCGTTAGTCAGGAGTAAGCAATGGTAAACCAGGATTTAAAAAAAAAATGTGAGCAAAATCATGATGCAAGTATTATACGATCAGCCAAAATATGTACGGCAGTATAAAACCTGGTGCAAACTTAGGTTTCGTTGACGCCTAGTAGCAACCTATTGCTGACTCAACTTGTCCGATTGCATACCTGTCTCCCTAACTTCAGCATGGCGTGCATGAACATCTAATTCCTGAAAAATCAATCTTTGCTCAGGATTAGGAGCGGTAGCTGAAAGTTCATCGGTGGCGCATGTTAGATGTAAAAATTTCAGTAGGGCTGAGGTTTTCAAGAATTTTTTATACAGCTATATTCGTTCAAGCTGAAGTTGTTTTTCGGCAACGTACACGAATTCATTCAGTTGGTACTAGGCTGTCACAGCCAGCGAAATTTTTTATGTAGGGACAAGGTTTTAAATGCGTAGAAAGTACTTTCTGTTATCAGAAGGATACAATGGGACAACTAACACTAAATATATACTGTAGGTATGTGCATGCATGAAGTAAGCATCAGAGGTACAAGAAAGGTACAGACTACAATCTTGCCGGGAATTTGGGGACAATCAGATAAAAAATATATTGGGAAAAACAAATTTTACAAAGGAGCCTAGGAGGAGAACCGACTTATGAAGTAAGTATTAAAATGATCACAAGCAGTGCAACATGCGGGCATTGAAAAAACAATAGGACATAGAGTACAAGTCATGGAAGATAAGTAATTTTTTTTCATAAATAAATTTTGAAAGGAGTGCAAGCAAAGAACGAAATAGTGGGAGAACAAGCAAAAATATTGAGAACTGGTATAACAAGTATAAACTAGTCAGAGAAGAACTACAAGCACGCACTTGTGAAAAAATGGCCACAAATGCTAACGACATGCAGAAAAAATATCAAGAAAACATTTGAAAAAAATTTGCTTGGGAGATCAAATTTAACTAAGAAACGGGAGAGCTGCAAGAAACCAGTAGAGGAGTAAAACACTTAAAAGAAGCTTAATATCAATTTACTTTAACAGAGCGCTATGATGATTTAAAATGACCAGGAACAAAATCAACTCTTTAAGAAAGAAAAAAAGTAACTTACCTGAAAGAGGAAGCAAAAATTCGATTCAATATGACTCATTCAGAATATAGGAAAAATAGAATAGAATAGATAGCTGGCAGTAGACTGATCAACAGGCCCATTCCCAGAGAGGAGCCGGACCTACGCTCCGGCCCTCTATGAGCTATCGCTGTTAGTTCAGAACCATGGAGAATTCTGGGGGGCAGAAAAGAAGAAGAAGAAAATATAATAAAGTCAGGCAAGGAGAAGATCGGGCAAGCGCATATTATTACCGTAAATGCTATAGATCCGGGAAGCTTGGAGACGTGGCATGAAATATGAATAGCGGTAGCTTAGAAGCTTTGGCCGCTAGGAGTTTGTTGCTCCAGGAGAAGGAGTTTGTAATTGTGGAGGATGTTGCTCCCAATATTTGTCGAGAAAATTTTTAAATGCATTGATCGACTCTGTAGTAACAACTTCGGAAGGTAATCTATTCCAAATGTTCACTATGAAGTACGGGAAGAGCTGCTGACTGAGAGTGGTTCTTCGGTCTTTGTGCTAGAGTTTCTGGAAGTTGCTTCGTAAGTGATCATTTTTATCTCACTCAAAGAGTTACGCTATAGGCACGTCGTTGAGGATATTCAAATACTTGAAAGTTTCTATTATTTGGCCCCTCAAGTGCCTTTGCTCCAGGGAGATCAGTCCCAATTCTTTAAAGCGACATTCTTCTGGCCTGTTTTGCAGCTTAGATATTAACTTTGTTACTTTGCTTTGGATTCTTTCCAACTTGTCAATATCTTTGCACTTATGTGGTAACCAGAATAAGGATAAATGCAATAATTACTACGAGCACAAAAGATATATAAAGCATCAAGAAAAACGCGCTTCTCGCTCCTGGTAATATTATCCCATACATACGTACCTATATATATATATAATTAATTGCATTGGGCACAAAAATATTTTCAGTAAACAATGCATGTTAAGCCTAAGCTGCAAATATTTAGCTGTTAATTTTAATTTTGAAGCTCAAATGTTTATTTTATTAGCGAAAGTTGTAATTTTAATTAAATCTCATACCCGAGCTAATGAAATATTATCCCGATTTTGCTTAGATTATGTTATTTGTGGTAGGTATAAAATTTCTCTTTCCTATCGTGTCTAACCAAAATTACAGGTTAGGATTGTATCAATATAGTTTTTTCCTACAAAATATACTGTTTAGTTATGATGATATATAGGTCAAATATACCCTAGGACATGAAAATTCCCAATTAATGTGAAGTAATGATTCACATATTCGTAATCAATGCCCGCATTCGTTAGTGAAAAATTGGATCGCTTTGCTTAGGCAAGGTCAGTAACAATAACTAGGAGTCGGTTTTGAGAGGTGCTGATTCTCCTTTTCTTTTTTCACAAGCAGCTATTCGTGCCATATGTCCGATTTACGTAGGTACCTACTGTATAACATACATCTACATATATTCCTAACGTATGTTGCTATGTCTATTTTTATTTCAACAGCATCCCTAGCAGCATATGGAGCCGCCGTGGCGTCGCCCAAATGCTAAATTGTGGTTTTAGACCTGCAGCGATCCTATTAGTGTTAGTAGGGATGGTACACAATTCACTTACCTTGTTATTGACATTTTTACAATTTCCTAACCTTGACAGTTATATAAAAAACTAAGTTTTGTTCGTACGTTTAATGGTGCACCCAGAACACCTGAAGGCATTTCGAATATTGTGCGGCTAAGGTTTAGCAATGTCAGTGCTCCCATGCGCTACTCAGTAGATCCTTAAAGAAATAAAACATAAAGAGTTTAGAACTTTCATGATCACCGGCTGGTCCACGTGGCCGAACCCTGATGAATTATTCTTTATATAAGTTGCTAAACAGTAGTTCTTTTAATTTGATATGGGTGGTATTATTCATCAGCTCATAAAGGGAGTACGGCTTGAGACCGGCTATTAAATTATCCACGGATCATCTAGTTTTTGATGCTCTGGGATATGAATTTGGTTATTTTAACAGGTGTTAGTGAGCCTTTGACTTTTTCATGCTTCATCCTAGCTGATGAATTTTTCATCGTGTACAAGCGCTTGTTATCTTTCTGCACACTTGGCAGACTACGGATTTTTAAAAGCAATATCATCATTCTAGGAGTTTTCATATTATAAAGTAACTTATTATATTTACCTCGCGATGAAAACTCTACTGCAGAGCTCTCATAAATATCCTAGTTCTTCAGGATTGCATCGTCTATGTGAAATCATTTATTTTACTTCGCACTTGGTAGCTCACAGTTTTTCAGTAAATCACCTGCTAAGTTTCTATTACGTAATATCATTTTATATTTGCAGCGCACACAGAAGCCCACAAATCTCTTATGAGTGTCCTAGTTCCTGAATTTTTCACCGTATGAAACAGCTTTCAAGCTTGACCATACATTATGAATCCTACGTCGATATCGTGCAATATCCTAGTTCTCAATTATTGTTTTACCACATAAATTCTGATCTTTTTCACCCAGTAGATACTTGGCACCTCACGACAATTTCGGACTATATCCTTGTTCTTAAATTTTTTCCCTATATGAAATCTGGTCTTTTTTATCCCGTACTTGGCACCTTACTTCAATTTCATGTAATATCCTAGCTCAAAAATTTTCATCACATCAAATCGGGCCTTATTTTCACCGCACATTTGGCAACCTAGCTACAACGCTTTTTCCACCTCAGTTCGCAGCCCCCAAACTCCAACAAGAGTGTTGGAGTTGGCAAATATCTTCCAGCACCTTCAAGTATCAGGCATTTTAATACGACGCCGCGTGACGGCAATGCATGGCGTAAACATGACGTGGAAGCAGCGAGGAGTGAAAGAATTTTCTTATTTCCATCGATATTAGCTCCATATTGTTATCTGAGAGCCCATTTTCGACTCCCTGGAGCAGAATGGGCCAAGCTCCACGTTGGTGTTGCGCTTCTGCTTAGAAGATTAGGCAAATTGTTTACTCGGGCCTAAGCCTAAAGTTTTGAGAGGCAAATCTCGTTTCTGAATGGATTGCTCGTGATGATATTAGACCAGGAGTTGCGGCGTTTAGCCATCTTAAGAGGGGAAATAATAAAATTGAACGAAAAAAGGCAAGTGTCCTTCTTCTTAGCGCCTGTAGGGAGCTTATCTTCGCATTATCAATATTTCAGCAAAAGATCCGGGTAATTTTTCGGTGAGGAATGAACACAAAGTTGAATAAACTTGAATAACCACAAATAAATACTTGTTTAGTTGCTCTAGATTTGGTAGTGATAGTTTGGCAATAAAAGTATTGTGCAGCACGGGTACTCAATGCGTACTGAAACGCTTTTGATAGATAGTACTTGTTACAATGTTATTATTTGATAATTAATTGTCTAAGTTATGAATAACACAGTGAAGTCTACATATATATCAATCAATAAGCTCTCATTTTTACTGAATGAAATATTACTGATTTTCAGTTTATGTTTGCGACATAAATTGAGAGTTTTAATAGAAATTTCAAACTTGCAGCTAATAACAAAATTAATAAAGTGTCTATTTAAGGATAACAGTTTTATAGTTCATACTTTCGGGCAGTGATAAAGGCACAAATGAAATATTCAATTTTAGCACACTTTCATTAGTATAATTTACATTTTGAAATTTTTTTCAGTTGTTAAAAAATTGAAAACAAGATGCATGTTAAAATCGAAAGCTCAATTAAGAAATTGTATCCGGTACCAGTATTTTACAACAGTTACATTGATGTTACTTTTTACCTTTTCGTTACCCAGACCATGCAACTT
>LQNS02277100.1:2921696-2933194 GCA_001587735.2 Parhyale hawaiensis
CAGTTACGTACGTACTCCTAGAATGTTACTTTCATTATAATAAAGATATTCTTACGAACTCCGTGGCAAAAAATTCAAGTTAGGCCTGCTTTGACATAGTTTATAACAGTAGCAAATTTTTAACTATGTTCAATTTAGTTATTGGAAAAAACTGAGATGTAACGAGTAACGAAGTAACGGTCGTTACAGTAACGAGTAACGGTAACGCCCCGTGCAATTTTGTGGCAGTAACGAGTAACGGTAACGCCCCGGTAATATTATTTTATTGAAGTAACGAGTAACGGTAACGACCTCCGATATCATGTAACGGTGCCCATCACTGTATGTAGCTAGCAGGAAACCATGTTCAAATTTCCAAACGGGTTTCCGTGATGTCGAGGCCGCATTCGGGCACATGCCTTTATGCGAGGATGAGCAGCTAATTCGTCGTTCCGATACATATTTCACGTTAGTAGCATAGATACGATAGCGTGAATGATTTGCCAGCTGCACATCCTCGCATCGAGATGTATGTACGAACGGGTAGTATGACTCCAGCATAAGTGCATTTTGATGCTCAAAGGTAGCTGTTGGTTGGAATGCTTTATTATATGCCCTGTGTACAGGAGAAAATCTCAATGAAACTTCACGACTATTAATCCGACGTATATGGGAGACAATATTGGATGATATCGTACAGTCGTCTATAATTATCTGATTGGTGAGAGAACAGCTATAGCAGTTCTGATGCTACCCCAATATTTAATGGATAGCTGAAGTTTTGCTGCCCGCTGTTCCTAAGCCAGCTGATTGGGACGCCATTTAGTACGAGCATTTAAGTAAATATGTTAGTATATAGAGACACAGTTGTGTTTACAAGGACGCGATAAAACTACTGATTGCTGATTAGTACTTCTTATCGGGAACAAAAAATTTATTGTGTGCATCATACATCCTCCTCTTTACCCTTTTAGTTCATGACCAGACCCTTAACCCCTTTCCCTACTTACCCCCCCCCCTCTAAGAGTTAGTCCAACACTACACATAATTGTATGCAGGCGGGCCTGAATAAGTCATTGTAAAGGAGATACGATCTGAACTGCGGTCAAATATCCATTTTTCATATCTGTATAATAATTCATCGCTGTATAACAATTCTGTTAATAAAAACACTTAAATCTGACTCCAAAAAATGAGCAAATAACTGGTGAAAAAGCGAGTATATATATATCATAACGTCCACCAATAGAAGACGCGGCATGACCTCTGTAAACGAATGTATTATCTAGAAATGGTTATTTTGTTAGGGTTTCATTTAAACGTGAATATGACGGATGTGGAAAGCTATTTGTTTGAGAAATTCAGCGAATAAAGGGTGTACATAGGTTTAAGATCAAAGCGTTATGATACAAACTGTAATATGTAATTCCATAGCACTCCCACGCTCTTATTGGCGGCTCGCTAGAAGAATGTAGCCTCTCCATACGCTTTTCAGGAACCAAAGAATTTCTTTATTCAAAATGCTGCTTCCACCTTTTCATGGCGAACGTACTCGGAGTTAATATAGTGGGCCTTTTTTTTACTTATCACTGTTACATTATGTCGAAGCAAAATTATGAGATCTTTGCTAGCTCAAACTCTGACGATTTTAATAAAAAATAATTTTGAAAGTACCAGAAGCTTACTTGCAGAAGTACTTTAGCAGCACAATCATCTGATAAGGTAATACCATAGTACAAATTTTAAACGACATCTAGCGGTACCAAAGTAAATATCTATTCTTTCTCATCTAAGACAACAACACTTTTGCTTAGTATTACCACAGTACAAAAGGGTTAAGAAATGCATCTCTGTTACCAGTAACGCATTTTTTGTACTCCATCAGGACGGCCAGTTTGTGTTCACTGTGGCGACAGTCAAGGTACAGCTCTTTGAGACACACAGGACTGTGGTGAACAGCGACTGTGTTACTTGCAGTGATGAACAGCTGTAGTGTTACTTGCTGTGTTGAAGAGCTGCTCTAGGGCTGAACATGATATTGAGAGAAGAGCAGTAGGTTTGATTTTGAAATTTTTTATGAAAGAAATGTTTACCTATATTCAGGAGATGATATATACGGAAGGTTTGTGTACGTCTGTGTCTACAGAATGGGTACCCCTGTGGAACAAGAAATATATGTTTACATCGTTATTGCTCGTAAATACATGTACATTTTTCCGATGAAAATGCTAACTAGCGTGTAATAACTGAAACTAAAACTACACGTACAATGAAAACAAGTCTACTCAAAGCTGAAATTGCTTGTGGGAACGTGTCATGGTAAGATTACATATTTTCAATATATTATTAAAGCAGGTACCGTAAGACTATTGTGCGATGAGGGAAGAAATTTTTTGCATTGCATGTGATGCTACGTAAGAACTAAAGGAATGGATACCTCTGTTAAAAACGGAGGAAGAGAACGAAAAATTACTGTATTATGGCTTATCTCACACTGCGAAAAGTTTTGATGCACGTAGGTGTTTTACAGAGAATCATCAGGATGCACGTAGGTGTTTCCCAGAGAATCATCAGGATGCACGTAGATGTTTCACAGAGAATCATCAGGATGCACGTAGGTGTTTCGTGGCGTAGTTTGGTGTGTCATCGCAGCAAACAAAAAACATATTTCTGTTAGAAAATCATATTTCCGCAAAAAGAAAGTGAATTAAAGCTTTGTAGTTTTGTTACACATGCGAAACAAGACACGGTTACATACTAACACGCAGATCGCTATAGTAATTCGAAATTTCGTATTTTCAGGAGCATCAATTATTTTACCTGTTTTTGATGTATCTTAGTGCATCATCGGCTTCGTCACAAAGCCGAAAGACATAGGTGCATCAACGTGACCAAGTGCATCCTAGAACTCTATATGCATCATTATGATGCACTTTCTCTTACTGATGCACATACGTGCTTCGGTTTTGGGATAAAACTTCGTGGAATTTTGATGCACTTAAGTGCATTAAATTTTCTCTCAGTGGTGATGTGCCATCATATTAAGGGCCCAGTGTACTGATCACTTTTTTATGTTCTTAACACAAACTTGGAGAGATAGGGATAAGGATTGAGAAAATGTGTATCGAAGGACATTATACTGTGTGAGAATGGTGTACCAAGGTAGGAGATATTTCCTGCAGTATGTACATAGGCTCAAGGGACTGAGGAAATATACAACGGTGTACTATGCAGGGATTGGGTGTATGTGTGTCAGTATACAAGGTAGGAGAGGGACAGTGTCGCAGTTATCTGCGCTGCGTGGATGGCGCAGCTGAAGGGCGCGGATCGTTTGCCCAGTCCCGTAACTGTTTAATTTTTGACCCTAAGTTATTGAGGCGGTAAGTGAAACCTGCCCTGCTGCTCTCTTCGCTGGCTACATTTCTAAACTTAGAGGTCGCTCAAGTTTTAGCGTTTGTTCATCGAGACTCTCTACTAAATTAAGGGTGTCAGCGATTGGCCCGGAGAAGCCCTAGTAATGTTAATCAGATTTGGCATGACTAATTCAAAATTTTGAAACATGTGTACTGGTTCTGTCACTTTGAATTGAGTTTCATGCATAACGTCGAACAGATTAGACATGAGACTGACGATGCTCAACTCTGCTCAGTAAAATACAAATTTCAACTCTCAAACTTAAATGAAGCTGCTACTAACTTCTGCAACGCAATTCAAAGTGGCTTAACAAACACACCCGTTTGAAATTCCGAACTAGTGAGGTCTAGCTCTTGCTTATCGTTAAGCTAAATATGACATAGCTGGCATTTGCATGTGCGAACGTGGGTTGCAGGAACCTCTGAAATAGGTCATGTGAGATTAAACACAAGTCAATTTTACTTATGTTAGCTTAGTTAGGTGAGTTTAGGTCTAGGCTAGGTGAGGTTTGGTTAGGTGAGTTGACGTTAGGCTTGGTGAGGTTAGGTGAGATTAGGTTAGGTACGATCAGGTTATGTGAGGTTAGGTTAGTGAGGTTAAGTTAAGCAACTGTATATGCATAGGAGCCCAATTTTTAAATTTTGGACTTATGCTAAGTCCAAAATCGGGTATATTGGGTAAGGCCTAGCCAGGAAGCGAAGAGCGTAAATGGAGGACTCACGAGAATCTAGCTTCGAAAATTGCCGTCATCAGTGACGTCAACATCGACGAACGCTCCGGCTCAGTAACAACCTATGAGGATTTTAATCAATTTCTCCTGAAAAAAAAAAAAATCGTCGTAAATTGCGCATTTTATCATTTAAGTATATATAGATAAACGAATAGAATACATACTAATTGAACAATTATCAATAGAAAAATTGCAGTGGAGGCTGGTGGAAACGTTCACAGCACCAGAGGCATGTTTGGGCCGGTATGGCCCCCTGATTTATCTACACTCCATATTCAGCTACAGTGCCCTTCACAAAACTTATTTAAATATATTACCGTATTTGTTCGACTCATTTCATTCAAACTCTCGCTCGTCACTGGCCAGCTACTTGAGTTGCACCCATGTACAAAACACAGTGACATGATTGGCCATCAAGGACATAAGGTTTGAACAATACCGTAGGTATTCCCATGGTTTCTCTCGCGTCAAGAATATAACACTGTTTACATTTCGGGTTAGGTTTAAGAACCCGACTACGAAGGCCTAAGGTCCGACCCTCAAATACGTCAACTCGTCGATGTGGCCTCATTTGGCTACATGCGGTCACGGCTAAGTTTTATTTTAATCCCATTGAGTCCTCCCGTCATCGTATTTGTTTCCTGGGCCTGTTAGACAAATATTGCTTATATGCACAAGTTAGGCAATTACAGAAGGATTCAAACCAATAGGCAAGGTTAGGTGGGCGAGGCCTGATTTTCTCTAAATTGCAGTTATAAACGAACATTTAGGTCAAGTTAGCTGAGGTAAGGTTAGGTGAAGTTAGGTTATAGGTTAAGTTATGTTAGAAATAGCAAGTTATTCTTATATCAAAATAGGTTGGGTTTGATCAGATGTGGTTAGATAAGGCTACGTTCAATTAGAAAATGCTATACTACTGTAAGTTAAACTTGGATTCGTTATGTTTGTGCACGTAAATTTAGTACAGTATAACTTGACTCATTTTAATATAACTTGCTTCAAAATAACTAAGCGCGGGTAATATATGTACATTAGGAGATCGGTGGGGCATTTTTCCTAAAGTCTTTTTTTGCTGGCTTTTTCCCTCCCGGGGATTCTTTCTATACCCCTAGCTGTCACTGTGAACACATTTCGGACTGGTTACGTTAAGCTGAGGCCGCACTATGTATTCACACTGACACCTACATGCAAGAATGTGCAGCTCGCACGTCGATGACGGTGCCGTATGTATGTTACCAACGATATATAATATATAAAGGGTGGGCCATAAGTAAAGTACCTTTAAAAAATATATAATAATAAAACTAAAAGTGGTAAAACAATTTTTTTTGCAAATGAAAGAGGAGATATTAACGTTTTTTTATCATAGGATCTATTCTACCGACAATGCAAAATATTGTGTTAAAATCCTTAAAATATAACTCTCAAAATGAATCGTTACTCAGTGCAACAACGAACAAGAATCTTGGAACTTAACTTCCGAATGAATTCTTCGGTTACTGAAATTCAGAGGACATGCAGGAACATTGCATGGTATTAGAAGAAGTCCTTCAAAGAAGTGTATAAGATTACTGGTATTGAAATCTAGGGGAAGCGGGACAACAGCAGAACAGCAACGGAGTGGCAGACCACGGACCGTACGGAATGATGCTTTAATCCAACTTGTTGCAACGACAGTTGCTGATAGGCCAAAAACGCCGACTTGTATACGTTCAACTCAACTGGGAATATCACGTACTTTTCTGCGACGGATTTTAGCAAAAGATCTGAAGTATCATCCACATAAAATTCAAATAACACAAAAAATTCAAGCGATGGGCTATGACCTTAAGTTAGCATTTCTTTCTTTATTTCATAGTCAGCATTTGAAATAGACTCCCTTCCGATGTTGTTAGTGAGAAGTCAGTCAATGCGTTTCAAAATCGTCTTGACATACATTGGGAGAGGCATCCTCCACAGTTAAGAACTCCTCCTCCAGGAGTCGCAAACTCTTAACGGCAAAAGCTTCCGAGCCCCCTTAATCCGTTTTCTTCTCTCTCCCGTTCCAACTACACAGTTTGATATCTTCGAGCTCCGCATATCAGCGGCTCTTGATCGTGCTTGCGCGCATTCATCATCGTTTCTTTGGCAGGGATTCTTCCCCCCTTTTTTCTCTTTTCTCCATTCCTCTATATCCTACTAACATAATGACAATATCTCATCGAGGGCCGGGGCGTAAGTTCCGGTGTATCGTTGGGAATGGGCCAATTGGTTCGTCTTCTGCCGCCTGTCATATCTAATCTAATCTAAAAGCGGTTAGATTTTGCCAATAGGTTTTTGTAGCTGAAATAAATGAAGAGTTTATGAAGAATCGAATCATAGCCGATGAATCTAATTTTCCCGTGGACGGTTTTATTAATCAACAAAATTGTAGATTTTGGGTGCATGAAAATCCAAAGCTAATTCATGAACGTCCACTTCATTCAGCTAAAGTAACAGTATGATGTGGCATCACGTCTTCGAGGATAATTGGACCATATTCTTTTTTAATGCTAACGGTGATGCAGTGTGTGTTAATGGAGACCGCTAAAGACAGATGATTCAATAATATTTGTTACGTGAAATTGAAGACAGCAACACAGAAAATACGTTTTTCGAACAACATGGAGCTACAGCACATACAGCTGGAGCAACAATTCAAATGTTCATGACCATTTTCCCAAACAGATTGATTTCTGATTTGGCGACATATTGTGGCCACGACGATCTCCAGATTAAAGCGCTTCTAATTTTTTTCTCTGGGGACACTTAAAGGCAAGAGTCTACATTGATATGCCGGAAACCTTGCAGCAGCTGAAAAGAAACATCAGCAAGGAGATGAACAACATTTCAACAGCAACGCTATAGAAAGTAATGAGCAGCACCGTTGCAAGAGCTTGTGATTGCTCGGCCAATAATGGAGGTCATTTACAGGATATTGTTATCCATGCGTAAATGTATTGCATTTTTCTAATAGAAAACTTTGATATCTCCTCTTTCATTTAAAAAAATGAATCGCTTTGTTATTTTTGTTTTAATGTTATAATTTGTTTCTAAAAGGTACCTTACTGCTGGCCCACCCTTTATATACGCAGTACGTTTGAAACATGAGTGAGTGGCACATTCTGCATTAACCTTGTTAAGCAAATTTAGACGTGGTTCAGGCGTTAGTCCTCTTTGAGCTCCAACTAGTACAGTGTCAGAATTTGGTCAGAGTACGAAAGGGAATCTCTTCAGCTTAGACTAAAATCAGTAGATGTCTGTCACTGCAGCTATAACCATGAGTGAAATTATTATGATTATTAGTAGTAATACATTCCCGGTTAATCATTTTGAGAAGAAAGTCACTGGAAGTAAATTAACGGGTAACTTACTGTCAGATGAAAAACATCGGTAGTAAGTAGTGTTGTGGCATTAGCTCTTCATACACAAATTTCGCCTGACACGGTGGTGACAGCAGCGCTTGTTAGACTCTAGAGGTGCTCGTAGCTGTTACTTACTTACTACTTACTACTTACTACTTACTACTCATTGGCAGTAAATTACCGGGCACTTACCTCCGCCAAGGAGGTTATGTATCATCGAGCTTGTCTGTCTATTTGTCTGTCACCATAACTCAAAAGTTATTGACCGATTTTTCGAAATTTATAGTGCTTCTTAGGTATGCTAAAAGACGCAGATGATAAACTTTTGGTGAAGATCTGTCTATCCTTTTTTTTTTTTTGGCCACCTCTTTTTTTCTTGGTACTATAATTAATTGACGCACTGATGAAATTTGGGTGAAATGCTAGATATATCACGAGTAGTAAATATCCGATTTTTGTGATGATGTGACTATTCGTTTGTTTGCTTTTCAGTTAGATTTTTATGCTTGTTGACAAAACAACTCAAAAAGTTATGACCGGACCTTGATTAATTTTGCAGTAATTTTTAGTAATTATAAAACATATAAATGACAAAATTTTGGAGATGATCGGTATGTCTGTTTGTGTGTTTGACTATTCTTTGTCAGAATGTTTGTAAGCAGCATAACTCGAAAAGTTATGAACGGATTTTCGAAAAAAGTACAAGAGCTGTAATTACGGTCAAAAGGCACAAATCATTAGATTTTCGTCTTGACACACAGGGAATCATAGTTTCAAAACCAATTTCAAATTTTCATTACCATTGCCACACTCTCAAAGTGCTCTAGTTTACTATGAGATGAAATCAATTTCAAATTTTCATTACCGTTGCCATGCTCTCCAAGTGCTCTAGTTTACTATGAGATGAAATTATTAGGTGTAAATTGACGGGTAACTCCCATTGAGAGCAAACCAGAGGTAGTAAAGTAACGGCTAACTCTCTTTGAGATGAAGGTTAGTAGCATCTATGTATGTAGTCTCATAGGAAACTCGTCACAGAAAATCAAGTCGCAAATGTGGCACACCACAACTTCCCTTCATCATAGTCGGTAAAGCACTGAGCCTCAAAAAGGTTTCTGCTTACTCTATTAATTAAATCTTCTTGTTGAGCCCGAAGCCCCGAACCACAGTTAAAGTAAAGGGCCCGAACAAACAAAAACTTTGCAGACACACAGACCCATGGTAGACACGCACACTCCTCGCAATACAGCCACGCTTGCTCTCGCATTGCGGCAAGCTGCGAAGACACATAATTTCCCGTCAATCTAATTCAAGGTCAGTGTGTTCCTTACATTACCTACCTGCACACCAAATTTAGCGGTACGTTCGAGGTGACTTTCATATAACGGATATATTTCCGTATTGAATTTAATCTAGAATTATATTTAAGGCCACCGCATTCGATCTGCAAAATATCTGTTGCACTTTCTCTGTTGTTTTATTAATCCTTAATCCAATTAAAAGACATTTTATAAATTTATCATTATAAACCTTCCAGTAGGGTTGCAAGGGGAAATATAATTGCGTTTGCCATTAAGAAATTTCTATTATCAGAGTCTACATTATTCTCTCGGTCTTTATTGATCATTAACCACAATAATTGAGGAAATACCCAAGCAAACTCAGGGAAGTTACCTGAGTGGGCTTACTGCACCGTTTCACAATAGCATTCACCTACAGCAACGACCGAGCTAAAAATATACTTGGGGATAAACATATCAAGTTTGTCCTAACCTTGGCATTCACCTGCATTTAATTCTACCAATTATGTGACAGAAGAAATTTGCTAAGGTAACTTCTAATAATAAATGCATGGTCGAAAAATAAAAATGACCGTTTCGGGATAAACAAAAATCCCATCATGAGAAGTACAGCAAAAATGAAAACCTATAACCTAAAATTTAAATGTCTTTTAATTCTTATCGAGGGCAGCATATGTGTAATCAGGGGGTGTCTAAGAAGCGAATGAACTGGGCTGCGTGGAGGAGCCAGATCTTAGGTCATCGATTTTCATTTTTGCTTTACTTCTAATGATGAGATTTTTGTCTATCCCGAAACGTTAATTTTTATTTGTCGACCTTGTATATATTATGATGTGACAGTGTTTGCCAAGTAGAGTCTTTCTGCATTACAGTTTCATCTAAGACTCCATTAGCGTCAATTTTTATAACTTATTTTATATTTTTTTTTGCTAAAAACTACTAGATAAGGAAGGTCACGCTGAGATCCCCATAGAACGAAATATTTGCTTGTGAATGGATGCGACAGTCAAGCAAAAAATTCAGCGATAGTCGGATGTAATAAAAGCTTCTCGATCATTCACTTTTTGTAACTGCTAACGGCGTAATTTTAAAGCAAGATAAGTGAAGCATGGTTGACTTGTCCACTACTTCAATCATGAGGCTTGTGTTTACTAGTTTGAATCGAGTATTAGGCGCTAACCTAGAATTTATATTTCAGAGACTGTTGTAATCTCCAGCAAAAATCGGGTTGTTGCTAATACCTGCGACGAAAAATCAATCTAGAGAAACCAACACTCCTCTCTGAAATTTCGAACACGTCAAGTCTAACTGGCATAGCTAAACTGGACTACACAATAATGAATCGACAACACACATCTTGAAAAATATTCACTTCCTGTACAGCGGATCATTCCGGTGTTCGAATTGAATCATAAAGATGCTTTAGACGGACTTGTTATTTTTATGAACAAATTGAGGAAGATTGTCGTAGGAATCGAGGTTGAATCATAGGATGCAGATAATCATGTTTAAAGACAATCATAGGAAAAGCATTGCATTAGTCGACCTCATATCATTTGTTGAGCAAAATGAGGAGGATATGCTATAGGAGTTACCAAAGCTGTCTTATAGAATACGGATAACGATGTTTACTACTTTAAAACATCGCTACTACTTGAACATTCCTATTACTTAATCATCTATTAGCTAAACAAGCAGTAACGCAGCACTCAAACTTAGTATCTGTTGATCGGGAATGAATATGAATTGCGTCCTTGAAATGAGGGCGGCAAACGCTTGACTTACGCGTGATAAGTTCCGTTGAAAACCTGTTCGCATTTTAGTCTGTTGAAATATCTATGTTATATTGTGACGTTTGACTGCGTCATTTTGTAACAGAAAAGCGCGCAGCTTTCTAAGATGTAATTCATTCCAGATTTGAAGGGCTTTGTGAAGCTTTACTATAGCACCCTGCTGAGTCAACTGAATTCGAGGCTAGCACTTTTAATTTTTCTGTTTTCTTCTATTTTCTCTTTCATGAAGATGCTATGTGCCTTATTTATTGCCAGCAGTAGCACACTTGCTAACCACGAGGCCAATAAGATTCTCTTGAGTTCACTTTAACTTGAAACCTTCCGGCAAAAAACCGAGATGAATATAACAAGAATCCGGGGCAATACGATAAAATTAAGCTTCACCATTAAACTCACTCATTACTACTTTAGTGTGCACTCAATTTCGTTCGCTAGCACACGACGACCCATTCGAACTAACTGGAACTTGCGAAAATTCCACCGAACAAATGCAATGTTCTTCTGTGATATATCAAACCCGCCGCATCCTAATTTTTCCCTATATCATAAAGAAACCTGGTGAAATTTTACGAGACAAAAGCATTGCTCTTCAATTATGATGCTCTCCGACCCGTACCTTAAGGTTGGGCTATTGCGCCACCCCGAGGGGTAATTTCGCCTCGTGGCACAGTTGTCAGTTTTTTAGTCATTGCGGCAAAAGTTTTAACAGCAGAAAAAGGGTACAAGGTCCATTTCAAAGGTGGCTGAATTATCTTCAATTCGAGACGAAAAACAAGCCCCTCAAACAAATATTAAAAGTCCGTAGGACGTCGAAGTTGAGTATACAACTTTGACGTCCAACTGACTCTTGCACTTTATGATTTCTGAGGTTATTACCTATTTTGGGTAGACGGTTGAG
>LQNS02277100.1:2933507-2945703 GCA_001587735.2 Parhyale hawaiensis
CACATCACAATGGAAGAGATTGTTTAGAGAAGCTGTATGCATCTACATCGAGTGGACTTCAACGTAGTCAAAGAAAGACGGGAATTCAGATATACTGTTCGAGTGCCATCATCTGTAACCTGGAATATTTTTCTACCTATATGTTTTCAATGAAGCTTAGCAGGATGACCACAGTGTTCAAGCAGATGAATACACTGTTGAGACCAGGAAGCCCAGAGCTAATTTTTGCCTATCTATTTCGTTAAGAGCGTGAAACGAAGCTATAAATAAATACATAAAAAATAAACAAATAAAAGTATAAGTACTATATAATAATTCAAGTTGTTTTTATCTATTTATTTATTTATTTATTTATTTATTTATTTATTTTAACTATATTTATATCTTCCCTGTCCCGCTCTATGGGAATAAGATAGGAAAAAATTCAGGTACCGAAAACGGTATCTTGGATACGGAGGTCACACTTAGGCGCTCCAGGTGAGGGACCTGAGCCTTCCTGTATGAACGTGTCTGGACATGTTCATTTTTCAACGGTGCTATGGGTGATGTCACTTCACTGCGCCTCATAATATATATCCAGTTTTTTAGGTAGGATGCTGAATTTTCATTTAAGAAGTCTTCTGAACCTTAACAAGCACAGGAGACAGTGGGGGTTTTCCTGAATGGCTAACTTTCTGCCGTCATCTTTAATGACGGCTCGGGACACTAGTAAATATATAAACACAAGACGGTCATTCTTAGTATAAAAGTTTTGTGCTTTTTAACTACTAAATACTCGGTAAATTCGGTACAGTACCACATTATAACGGCTATGATTCCTTACAATACTAATAAAATCGATCGAAATGATGAAATTGAATATAATGCGCCTTACCGTTTTCATGCCTGTCGGCTATTCAAAAAGAAACTAATAAGAACGTCTTTGCAGATAATTATCATTAACATTAAATAATGTTATTAACTTGAGATATATGAACCCACAAAAGCGCATCTTAGTGGATCACAGCTACAGTATATTGTTTCATATCCGGTCATTATAATGTCGGGAATCTCGCTTCACGAGTTAATATCCTACTTATGACATTTTTTTATGGCAGCGGTGCCATATTATTGCCCAAAAAAACGACAAGTTTCAGCCAAACAAGCTTCCAAGATTTTGCAGAAGCTTGGAAATGACCAGGACAAATCAGTCTGCGATTCACCGTCCGAGATTTGCCTCCAGTATTTCGTAAGTGATAGTTTAAGAAATACTAGCGTGCCCAGTAGTCAAATTGAAGACCAATAATGTTCATTGGCCGGATAGTTTTTGTGGCGGCATATCATGAAGTTGAGCGTGCAGTTATTAAGTTGAACGTACAATCATCGAGTTGGACGTGAGATTATCAAGTTTAACGAGTTGTATTTACCCATCAGGTAGTCGCATTGAAGTCGATTCGCTGCCGCAGAAGGGGGCTCCATCAAAATAATATTACAGTAACACAGGGGTGGCTTGTGATAATAGTTTTGGTGAATTGGAACTCCGCGCAACTGCCGAATAGCTCAAAAAGCGAATACAGCGACTCTTAACCCTTTCTCTGAGAAGTTAATCTACCCTTCTCATAGGAATAGCACTATTTGAATTACTGTACATGGACCATGCTACAAAAAGAAATGGGTTATAACTACCGCGTATGTCTCAAAAACTAAAGCCTAAATCAAAAACGTTGTACGAGCAAAGTGCGTTTCTTTTTCAAACAGACTTTTACTATGAAAACTTCACAACAATCGGTTCATAATCGACAATTTTGCCAACCCCCATCCCCCGTTCTACCCAACTTTTTAAGACCTCGTCATATGGAATAGGAAAATACATGGTATAGCTGTAACATAGACCGCAACAGTATAAATTATACGGTTGCGGTCTATGGCTGTAAAATAGAACAATACACAGACACCCTCCCAAAGCCATGACTACATGTTATTATTAAGAATGTAAACCTCGATTGGCTGTACCTTATATAGCATTGTGGGGCAAAGCATCCATATGAGAAACTAGGATTGGCTGGCCATCAATAATGATGGGTTTGAGTTTGCCTCCACCGCGAGTGATGGTCTTACGCCAAGAGGCGTTCTAGTCTTTTGATATAACTGACAGCACCACAAAGTTACCCATAGCGTCAGTTAAACAAACACGTTCAACAGCTTCTGAAAGACATAATTTTGGGCCTAACGACGCAACTTTCTTTTTTGAAATCTTGGTAGCATTTTCGTGGTAAGCCTATTAGTAGAATATTTTGTTGTGATTTTGCGGTTAAACTAATGAGAAGTAATTTTCGTCTTATACCCAAGGCTTGCTTGATTAAATATTAATTATGGTATTTTTACAGGTAATAAATTAAAGAATGACGTTTTGGTAGTCTTCCACTTCGTAGAAACAAAATAGCTGCAATTTTTGCTGCAAACCGAGAAAAGAGAAAATTATTAAAATGTTTCTATGGCAACGACGACAGAAAAATTGTTGTAACGCTATTAGGACGAACTAAGTGTCACAATTTCAATATGTTTCTTTTTGTCGTTAGTCTCGTGGTGAAATGGGCAGTATTTTTTTCAACTGACATGTTCAAGAATGTCTCATGTGCTAGAAATTATACATTCTATAAAATTTTGCTATTCTGCACGTCAATATTCTTCTTCAAATATTTTGCTGATTCTTAGTGTTTTTTTTTTATCAAATTGGGTTGAAGATGGAGGAACCTCTTTACCTATTTATTTAAACTACTATTTTTGCATCATGCGTTGAGGAAATGGGTTTAGGAAGAGTCAACAAAAAACCTGACGATAATTTTAAAGCCCACTGCCTTTGGCTTCATGTCTACATGTCATTAGTTCTATTTGCTGACTACTAATATATTTGGAAATGATGATTTGTGTCGACAACGGAGGATGTTATTGAATCGAAACTACGCAGTGCCTCCTTGGTGTAGATTGAAGAGCTATAGCAAGAGCCAACAAACAACCTGACAAAGTGAATGTAGTTAGCTGACTTTAGCTTCATACCAAACAGTCATTCAGTCAATAATCGTTCAATATTATTTGAGACTATTTGCTAACTGCAATGAGCTCAGGAAATATGTGTCACGTGTCAACCTCGAGTCTCTTTGAAGTCCATGTTATCTCAAGTTTATTCCCTATTATATCAATGACCGTCGGCTCAAATTCAATATTATTCGTAGCTGTTGTCCTAGTTTAGAACTTAACATTCTGGTCCTATAATATCATCATCAAAAGTACAATGGTCAAGTCAGTTTTGTTTTGTGTATAGAATATGAAGGATTTCCTAAAGGAATAATCTTTCGACTACCGACTTAAGCCCGCTGCACACGAGAACATCGAGGGTGAAACACTACTCCGTATACTCTTCCGGGTATGTTACCGCGCTGACACGACTTTAGCTTGCGCAGTGTTACCCTCTAAAAAGAAAGTTTGAGATTTCAGCTGGTACTGCAGCTTTTCTACTGATACAAATACTAAATGTAGACGTAGAAAACTTCCTTCTCACTTATATCTGGGTGATTATCAATTCAAATATAGTAAACTTTACTGCGATGTAAGAACGGCAAAGGCCGTGTTCACACTGTAGTCTTTTGTACCTTGTAGGCAGTGTCCGAAAGTGCCGTTGGTTTTGCTTAAGCAACAGCAAAGCACACACATCCCTACATTCCTAGTTCTAAGTGACAGGTTATTTAAAGAGATATCTGAAACTTTACCTAGTCAGTTCACATGACGGGTAATGCCTTAGAAAATCTTTCGATATGAAGTCTTTAGCTTCGGTAGCAGCAGCCTAGCGTGCTAAACTTGCGGCACTTGACGTTACCATGAACTTGTGGCACTTGACGTTGCCGGTTCAAATCCGAAGACAGGCAGGTAATCATAGCGGTGCTTGCAGCGCTGAGTCAGGACTTGATAGGTAGCACAGCTCCCATAGTGAATGTTACATTTCTAGCAATGGGGAGGGTACGGATTTTTTGTTTTGCATAAGAATCTCCCGTCAATGGAGATATTGCTCTTGACGATCCGGGGTCGACTGCAGCTCTATATGCTCCTCTGGAGCCAGTTGGCCAGTTTCCGCAGTAGGAAACAGTATGTGTGGGTTTCTTAGTATGGTGTGCGGTGTTTTTAGGAATGCACAACACTTTGCACTGCCGATGAAGAATAAACGACTATAGTGTGAATTCTATCTAGCTACTGTTATGATAAAAAAAAACTCTTGTTGGAAGTACGCGACACATTTCACCGTTTGGAGGTTGGAGTACAGCCTGATTTACACAAAGATAATAATGTTTACTGTTTAAACAGATCGCACAGTGTGCGAGGTGGTCTAATTTGCTCGCTATTTACAGAGCAAAAACATTACTAGTACCTGTATTGATTTTCTATGGGACTTATAGCTGCCGGTTCAGGCCAGATGCCCCAGAAGCCTCGTGCCTTGCTCGTAGTTAATTGCTCTTAACCCTATGCGGTACTGGTTTTTTCGCTTGAAACGATATCAGAAATTCTTTTTAAATGGGAACTGTATAAAATAAAATATATTAATACCAAGAAACTTGGATTTCTCCATTGGGAACAACATCACAAAATTGTTAATTTTTTTTTACCTTATGCGACACGTGCTGTTCCTTTGGAAATTGTTCAGGATTAAAAAAAATAAACACATCCCAACTGTATGGGGTATGGGCTGTTCCATGAAAGAAATATTACAAACTTTTACACTGCAAGGCTCCCAAGAGCCTTACTCCTTAACGTAATTTTCTGCCAAAGTAAAGGCTAAAACGGTGAATCAGTTTCTGGAGCGGCCAACGATTATGCTAGGGTTCATATCAATTTTATTTAATTAGTTTTCCTAGAACCGCGCTTCCTTTTCCGTATTTGGCCTGTGTTGAAACAGGGTTAAGTCTGAAGAAATTTAACATATTTTCGGGAGATGTGTAAGATTGGAGCCAGGAAAACCAAGTCTCTTCCATTTGAGTAGCTATTTAGAAGCGTACTTTTTTCAATTTTTCTCACTTAATCGTCTCAATTAAAATTTGAAGATTTGTGTAGAAGTAACTAAGAGATCGTCGTCGACATCTGAAAACGGTTAATATTTATAAAATATCTAACGCTAAATTTGATGCCTTTGAAGTTCCTTGGATAAGGTCCAAGTAGTTTTACGTACGCCACCCATCTAGCGCAGAGGTGATGCTGCATTCGCGCTATATACCCACTGAAGGGCCAGCAACGAGTCATTCCCTTCTTGCAGGTCCCTGCTAACTAGGCAATGAAATAATAAATAATTCCTTTTTTTAAATTATATTTAAAATAATTCTTCAACTCATTACAGAGAAAGATTGCTGAACAGTTCCAAATTTACTGATCGCAATGAATAAAACCGTTGCATCACGAGTCTACATCCTGTTAATGCTAGCGTTTTTGGCTTCAGCAGCGCCGTACTTCCCCAAGAAACGTAAAATTTCAGCCAAAAAAGCTACTCTAGTTTTGCAGAAGCATCTGAACACAAAGCATCAATCTGTCTGCGTCTCTTCTGCTAAAAATTACCGTAAGTATATGCTTACTATATCTGCCTCTTCGACAGAAAATTGCTGTATGAGTTTACTACTTTCGTATTTCCAGCAAAATATTACGGTACGTATTCAGCTTCTAGACAATTCTAGACAATTCTAGATAAACTTGGTCAGAAGTAAACAGTGAGGATATACAGTTACTTTATGAACAACTCTGAGGAACATTTTACTTGCCTTCTTAGTGGACGAAATGAAATTATCGTTCTCTTGTAAAACTAGGAGCTGCCCTATAAGGTGCTCAGAATCTAAACCAACCGAGAAGAAAACGTCACTATACCTAAGTTTACCAGCAACCTCTCAGTTCATATTCATATTCATTGCAAAGTGAATGCTATAATTCAATTCTTATATTTTCATTCACTTATTTAACTTGATAAATCAATTGTAATTGAAAATAAAATACAGGACTGTTTTTTTTAAATCACATTGTCAACATTAACTATTTAAAGGCTCAAAGAAAAGAATGATCAACAGAGTCGTAGAGGAAACAAAGTACTTTCATCGTAGAACAACCTCTAGCGACAACAGCCTGACATGACAGGTACTAAAGCTTCCGAGTAGACAGTGCACTAGGTGCATGAATATGCACGTAGAATCGCGCACTGTTGCCAATACATTCGTGCTTCTGCTGCCTACGACAGTTGGTAATACTATTTATAACAGCATGCTATTTGTGGTTGTATCCGTGTATCCTCATGTACAACCTCCTCAACCGGAAATTTATTGACAATTTTTCGATGTTCTCCATTGCCACTCACATTTACCTCAACCGGAAATTTATTGACAATTATTTGATTTTCTCCATTGCCACTCACATTTACCTCAACCGGAAATTTATTGACACTTATTCGATGTTCTCCAGTGCCACTCACATTTACCTCAACCGGAAATTTATTGACAATTATTCGATGTTCTCCATTGCCGCTCACATTTACTCGTGGACAGCCTATAAATATTTATAAGCTTCCGATTATGTTCTATCTGCAGTATTAGATAAGAGAAAATAGAGTGCTACTGATACGGTTTAGACATTATACAATTAGAATTATCAGTTTTAAGCTGCTACTATTTACAGGTCTTTGAAGTGCTCTCTGACTTCATATACAATTTCACAATTCATAGCCATTGTATGAGGCATAGACCGCAAAAGTACTTGACTCTTAGGTCCAAAAGTGGCCTCTGACGCTGGCGGCCAAAATGGGAAAAATGGGATTTTCTAAAGAGTTATTAAGCAGAGTTCACATTAAGAACTTTCTTTGCTGTCAAAGCCCGTCGGCCAACGAACGACGTCGCTACTCCGACGACTGACTGAGCTACGGTGGGCGACGGCAGACTGCAGTAGGTTGTATTTTCGACGCTGTCGGCGCGATCTTTGTGTGAGCTTCATTTTATGAACTGCGGGAATTAATTGCTCTTTGATACATGATTTGGGCATAAAACAGTGTAGTTGCCAAATATGAACACACATTAACGAAAGAAAAGCGAACATGTTCTAAAAATCCTTGAAAAATACAGTAAAACGCGCATCACGCTACAGTCATGGCGGCACTGCTACTAACTTAGGCAAACACCAGCAGACCAGTGTGCCGCCAGTATGGGTATGCTACTTGTTACAATTTACAAAAAAAAAATAATATATTAGGGCAAGTTGCCCAAAGAACTACTTTATACAACCAAAAGAACTGTTTAAAAATACATTCTCACTGTTTTATCCAAATTTTACATCAAAACCTCATAGTTCAGGCATTTATATATATAAAGTGTACCTAACCTACCATGTCTTTGTTTTCTAAATGAACGCTGCAAAATATCTACTGGCACTTAACTGGTAGTGTAATACTTCTATTTATTCATTAGTTAAAGCTCTATACTGTACAGTAGCGGCCATAATGGTTCGGACACCTAGCAATATATCAAGAAATCATTAATATCTCCGAAAATTGGTAAAATACTTTTTTCAAATTTGACACACACCAAGTAACATATCATGCCTGCATTGTGTCAGAATGTCACATGTAAAGGAGCAATGAAACCAAAAATACAAACGAACAAATATTCATTTTGAAAAATTAGCGTGGACAAAATGGTTCGGACATTTCAATTATTCTAGAATTTTCTACACGTATCAACAAAATTTCCAGAAAATACAGTATGTCAATTGCTCCTAATAGGCTCCCAGTCAGTTTCACTGCAAGCTTTTCCCCCTGTCAACATGCCTAGAGGAGTACCTACACCAGCTCCTGTCCGGAAGTTAATTGTCAAGTTGCGCCATGATGACCACATGTCATACGGGATATAGCCGAACACGTAAGGAGGCCTAAAAGTGTTGTTAGTGACATACAGCGAAGTACAACAAATGTAATTCTACCTCTGCGAGAATTTCTTCAAGAAGACCTCGAATTTTTTCAAACCGCTGCATCAATTTCTCGAGAAGTTAGCCAATCTCACGGAATGCAAGTATCGAGGAAGATTGTTTCCCGTCTTCTGAAGGAAGCAGACTTGCACCCTCGTTCCCCAGCAGTCAAACCTTTACGGTAATAAGCAAGAAGAATAGGAATGCTCGCTTGAGCTTTGCATCGAAGCATGTCCTATGGACTGATGACGACTGGGCTAATGTGTATTTTAGCGACGAGTCAAAGTTTAATTTGTTTGGTTAGGATGGCAAGAGATTCATTCGTTGATCAGCTGGTGAAAGACTGTTCAAAAATTGTGCAAAAGCAAGTGTGAAGTTTGGCGGAGGCAGCGTTATGGTGTTTAGCATGTTCTCGGCAAGCGGTACGGGACCTCTTCTCCGATTGCAGAGAAGGATAAACGTAAAAGTGTATAAGGAATTGCTGCAAATGCATGTCGTACCTGTTCTTAACAGTTCCTCAAGCCAGAATTCCATTTTCATGCAGGATAACGCCACCCCCCCCCTCCGCCATACGGCGAAAGTTGTTAAGTCCTTTTTACAGGAAGTAGGAGTGGACGTTATGGACTGGCCAGCTCAAAGCCAGGACATGAATCCCATTGAAAATGTATGGAAAGTATTGGGAGAACTCACAATGACGAGCAATCCAAAGAATATTAGTGATTTGTGGACCACTTCACAAGCAGAATGGACAAAAATAACACCTGAAGAATGCAACCTTTTGATACAGTCATGTGGCAGTAGTTGCCAAGCCGTTATTGACAGTAAAGGGTACCACACAAAGTACTAATGTTGTAAAACTATTTTCAATGCTTATTTTGTTGTGTATACTTCGTTTGATGAATTTAATTCAATGTTTTAAGGTTTTTTACTGTACATTGTTTTTGCTGGTATCTTGCCTGTCAATAATAAATGGTATCGAAGCTGTTTTTGTACGATGTTCGACATAAACAATATTATCAATAAAAAATGTTAGTGGTTGATGCAAGTACACTCGTAATTTCAACCAATGTATGTTGCGAATCGATGGTTTATTGTTAATTTGGTGTGGGGAGAACGTTCTACACAGGAGCACACACCAAGTCACATGTGAAGCTACACGAGCCTGTCAGCAACATTTTCATATAACGACTGATAGGCTCAAGCGATACGGAAGTTGCTAATGTGAATTCAGCGTTATGAACATGTCCAGACAGTGTCATGCAGGCAAGCGACCAAGTGCGTCCCCGCCGTATCCAAGATACTTTCTCTGCAAGAAAAACGTTGGGTACCTTGGAATTTTTTTCTTCAAGAATATCTCTTGTGAAAATCCTATTTTCCGTTGCCGATTTTTGGCCGCCAGCGTCAGACCTAAGAGACAAGTACTGTTGCGTTGTATGCATGAGGTTTAGGCTTACATGAAAAATAACACTTATGCTATGTGGACCTTACTTATTCCCTCCGCCAAGGAGGTTATGTTTTCATCGAGTTAGTCTCTCTGTTATTCTGTCTGTCACCAAGATAACTCAAATGATAAGGGCGGATTTTAAAGAAGATCATAGGGATTGTGAGGCATGTTAGAAGAACCAGATAATTAACTTTTGATGAAAATCCGTTCATCCGTTTGTTTGCCTCATGTTTTTGTTGATGCCATAACTCAAAAAGTTATGGACGGATTTTCATGAACTTTTCATGAGTTGTTAGGCATATCACGAAGAGTAAATGACTCTGTTTATGAGCTTCACTTATGTTTGGCAGCATGTTTGTTAGCAGCAGAACTCAAAAACTTATGAACTGATCTTGAATAAAATTACCGAAACTGGTAACACTGCGTAAATGCATGAATAATTAAATTTTGGTTTTAGTACAAAGAAAATCTTGGTTTTAAAACCAATTTGAGTTTTTCGTTACCGTAGCCTTTCTCATCGGAGGTATGTGCTCTCATAGTGCTCTAATTGCATTAGTATCTAAGTTGAATAAAATATTTAAGGTTACTAAAAATTACCTACAGGGATCAGTCTCCACACCACTGCCTGGTCTATGACGTACTTCATTGTTGCTCAGGTCTTTGGCGCAGGGCTGGGTAGTATCGTGTCCATGTCAGGTAAGTAAGGGTGGTGTAGGAATTTCCACGATAACTTTTCGTAAATTTAAGAAATTTTCAGCTAGACACTAATTCTCAGCGACCATAGTTTCTAGCAGTGACGGTATCTTAAGACCGACTATTGATATGATATTGGTGAATCGTCACTCATAATGATTCAGATTACATGAAAAAAATTTAGTTTCACCCAGAAAACTTGTTTTATTATCTCGTAGGTGTTTTCTCTCCCTCCCTCAAAAAACCCCGGCGAAACCCCCGGGCTTCACAGTTTGAAAGCTGAGGCTGGGGTAAGCAATATATCTGATAAAGATATATTCGATAAACCGGGGCCGGAGTCGCCCGGGCGCTGAAAGTGGCCGGGATATGCCGGGACCGGACCGGGGCCCCGGCCCCGGCCCCATAGTAGTACCCGTCGTTTTCACAGTCATGACTTACTTCATAAAGTTCATATGAAGTCGTACGTAAGCGAGGGACAAATGAAAAGTGTCGATCTTACAAAGATGCAGCTCATGGCATGTACTAACAAAGGACGCCTGACTGAATTAACTATAAAGGATACCGATCTCTGGTATTATTCTACTCTCTGAAATGATTAAAGTAAGTGGCCCTGATTGCAACAGAGATGGGAAAAAATGTCACTTTACCACTTTTTGGAGGCTCAGTGCTTTTCCTCCATGCCTCGAACATTTTTTAATAAAAGTTTCCGTTGGTGTTGAAGAGGCAGGGATGCTAATGAACAGCGATTTGAAATGTTCACAGCTATTTTCCGAATGCCTCATTTAGTTGCCTTTCGATAAAGAAGTCATCTGTTTGTTGAGTTCGTATGTTCCTCTTTCTGTCACGAAGCTAACTAAAATTGCCATGGTCGGTACGTTAAGAGAAACTATTGATTAACTTTTCGTGATGTTCTGTCCAACCGCTTACTGTATTTATTTTCTTGACTTCTTTCTTTTGGTTATGTAACTCAAGTATGAACGAATCCTCATTAAATGTACAAAACTGTTGAGGGTATCACGAAACTAATTGATCAAATTTTTTTAACGATCTGTTAGTCCGTTTTCTTGTTTTTATCTCCGTCTGTTTCTATAGGTATTTGCCAGAACATGAGTCAAAACGTTATGCACGGATCTTCATGACGTTCCCAGTAATCGTTCAAAATGCTAGAAGGCACATATGATCACATTTTGAGATAATCGGCTTGTCGGTTTTTGGATTTGACTATACACCCCGCTAACACACGACGTAGAATCAACGTTGCGAGCTGTGACTTTACGCGCTATGCATGTTGATTTGTGGAATCAAGATAACGACGTGCTAACGGCGTGCAGGGCACGTCCTTCGCGCCTTGTATCGGGCGTTCCCTTAGTATGTTGTGTTACAACGTGCTGAATACGTCCCTGGCACGTTATGATTAGACGTGTTAAAAAATTGCCCAGCACGTTGTGATACGACGTACTAGCAACGTCATCTGAAGCTGGGAACGAAGCTGAGCTCGGCACAAAGTCGAGTAGCTATGAACGTTGTCATAACGTCAGCACGTTGTCTCACATCATGTTGGGCCAAACGTGCTAATAACGTTGTCTGGAGTCCACAGTTCGACGTGCTTAGTACGTTGCGCCACAACAACAAGACATGCTATCTACGTAAAAGCAAGGTAAAATTGTTTACTGGTCAGTGGGTATGTTTGTCTTAGTGTTTGTCAGAACATAATTCGAAAAGTTATGAACGGATCTTCAAGAAATTACAGAAGCTCTTATTAATGTTAAGAGACACGATTGACCAAATTTTAATGATGACAAAAAATATCTGTTCCAGGACCAATTTGATGTTTTTGTCAACAATGCCCTGGCTTTACGGAGGTATGCGATCACATAGTGCTGTAGTTTCTATTTATTTATATATATATATATATACATAAAACTTGGACACTAGCATCATTATATTTTCCACAGTTTTAGCTTTCACCTTGCACTGGACCGCTAAAAAACGACTCGTAAGAAAAACATTATGAAAGAAGCCTTATATGATAAGTGTCTCATTTATGGTTAATTAAAGTTCTACTTATAAAGTATAGTAATAAAAAAGCATAACGAGTCTAAATCA
>LQNS02277100.1:2945803-2956147 GCA_001587735.2 Parhyale hawaiensis
CGAGCCGTTCATTGAAGAATCAGATGCGAGACATTAACAGACTCCTTTCTTTTCTTAAGAAATATGAACCGCAGAAAAGAAAAGCTGGTAGACCTGCAACAAGGAATAAAACAGCACTTTCTCTCGGTCAGGCTGGTTCGGCTGAGTAAATGAAAACGAAAGCGGTCTTGCGCCGAAAGTCACAGAGTGCTTAGAAAAGCTGTATGATATCTGCATGACGTTGATTGATGCAGTCGATGAAGTGCGAAGTAAAAATTCTGCCTTGCGAAGTCAAATCGAGGAAGTAACTGCTCCCAAGATGAAAACTCTTGCCGAAGCCGCGGCTACCAACGTCCCAGGCCAGGGGGAACCACAAAGGATGTCTCCTGTTGTTGAGCCGGATGTTCGTGATGTGTCCTCGCGTCTCGATCAACTGGAACAAGATGCTCTGGCCCCAGTTATAAAGTTACAAGGATCCAAGACTGAGGCTATAGTGAATGTTTTGAAAAACAGAAGTTCCCAAGATAACTGCGATCCAAAGGAATTACTTGCTGCTGAAATGAACAAAATTCAACCTGAAGTCGTGTCTCCATTAGAAATTGTTGATATTGCAGTGGTCGGAAGGAACAGCCCGCATTTGAAGGTGACGTTTGGCTCACGTCAGGTATGAATCAAAGTTCTTCGTATTGTCAAAAGACATCGGCCACGTGGACTCTTCGCTAGCGAGTACCTTACAAAGTACCGCTCTCGGCTGTTCTTTAAACTACGAAAAATAATAAGTGAATGGAGTTCATTGACCTCATTGTACACATACAATGGTTCTACTTACATTAAATTAGAAAAACTCAGAGGCCCAGCGTTCCGTCGCAATTTATCACGAAGAAGATTTGCGTAAGTTTGGTATTTCTCCTGGAATGTCTGGTGGAATTGTATCAAATAATGAACGCTCCTAAATATGTCTTCAGGGACAGTGATCTACAGGATATTGACGACTGTAATAGTCAGTTTATTTCTTATGATACATTTTCCTCTATAGCTGCCCCTGAAGAGGCATTTAGCATTATTAATTTAAACATAAGAAGTGCAACAAGAAACTTTCCTTTACTTGAATCATTTTTGTCAGGCTGCAATATAATATTTGATGCAATAGTATTGACTGAAACTTGCCTCACAAATGATACTGATTTCAATGAACTCACTGAGTACAACAAATTTGGTATTTACCGAAATGGGAATGGTGTTGGTATTAGTGTTTATGTGCAAAGAAATTGGCATGCTAAAAAAATCGAGAGTCTGTGTGGTGTATCTGATGCTGCTGAGACTCTTAGCTTGTCTTTGTCAGGCAAGAACATGAGTATTGCCTTATCCTGTTTTTATAGGCCCCCCATGTCTTCAATGCCTCATTTTAATGATTTCTTAGTTGATGAATTCTTGCCACTTGTGTCCCCCCTTCGACGCTATCCGTCCTTTGTGGAGATTTCAACATTAATTTATTTAACCCCCTGAATATGAATTGCATTCAGGACTTTACCGGCATTCTCGGATCTCATGCATATTTTTCTATTATAGATGTGCCGACTCGATATGCACTCAACAACCCAATTACACAAAATTCGTTGCTCGATCATATTTGGAGCAATGGCCACTTAAATGGGATTCGCCTGTCGGGTGTAGTCGACAGTGATCTCACTGACCATCTGCCAGCATTCGTAGTTTTTAATACTGAACCACTTCACCGGCCGCGGCGAATTTGCTTTCGGAACCTTAGTAGTAGATTGGGGTAGATTGGGGGAGCTTAGTCTGCTGATCGAAAGTGACGACGATCCGACCGCTGCACTAGCAGCACTTGTAACTAAATTGTATGAACTATACTATGCTGCATTTCCTGTCAAGTATCGTCCTTTAAGTCGGTACACCGCTCAATGGATAACGGAGGAAATAAAAGCCCTAATCACCAAAAAACATAGGTTGCGGAAGCTCCATCGTCGGAACATTATAACTCGCCAGTCGTATACGACATACCGTAACGTGCTCCATGCTGTGATCCGATAGCAGAAGCAGTTGTATTACCATAATCGGTTGAGCAATGATTCTGGCGATTGTAGGAAAACTTGGCGAACAATAAACGATTTGCTGGGACGTAATGTTCAAGCAGGGGTCGATCAAATGATAGTGCATGGCCAGGTTCTGCGGGGTACTGGTCTAACAGATCACTTTAACGAATTTTTTACTTCTGTTGCTGGTCATTTGGCTAATAATGTGATAAGGGCAGCAGCACCATACGATATTCCAACACCACCCTCGGAAAGAGCCTTTAGGTTTGATCTCATCTCACCTGAAGAAGTTTCTAATGTTGTCAAAGCCATGGTCTGTAAACGCATGCATAAACACGAGATTCAGCCCAAACATTTGTATTCTATAATGCCGTTCATAGCAAACCACTTGTGTTCCATTCTGAACAAGTGTGTGACACTAGGTGTATATCCCGATGTGTTAAAACTAGCGCGAGCTATTCCGATTTTCAATGAAGGTAATCCCATGGATGTCTCCAATTACATACCTATTTCTACACTGAGTGTATTTAATAAGATTTTTGAAACTAATATTCATTCTAGGTTATCTTCTTATATTAAAACGAATGCTATTCAGCAAGAACACTACTCAGGCAATTTTTAATCTGGTTAATGATGTTATACCTGCCTTCAGCTAGAAGACATTTACCGCCTGTCTCTTTTTAGACCTGAGAAAAGCATTCTACACTGTAAATGATGCAATATTAAATACCAAATTGGAGCATTACGGAGTTGAAGGAAATTGTTTACGACTTCTTCAAAACTATCTAAGCAATCGCAGGCAATATGTTTCTATAGATGGTTTCAATTCAATGTTTGCAAATATTGACACTGGAGTTCCCCAAGATTCTGTGTTGGGCCCACTTTTGTTCTCTTTATATATTAATGAAATTAGGGAATATAACGGTGTTAGGGTAATATTGTTCGCGGACGACGCGGTCTTATATGTCGATGATGTACAGTTTGAGGAGACTGCCCGTAAGCTAGTAAGTCTCACAGCTCGCATAATGAGATGGCTGCACCTTAATCGACTGACACCCAATACGAACAAAACCAAATTAATGTTATTTACATCTCGTTTTCAACCGGTCCTGCCTGTCATAACGCTGAATGGGAGCCCACTTCAGTGGGTAAACTCATTCAGATATCTAGGTATGGAAATCGACAATAAACTGAAACATAACAAACACATTGATCATTTATGCAGCCGTGTAAGTAAAGCAGGCGGAGCCATTTATGCCATTATGAAATATTTGAACAGAATAGCCTTGTTGCACTGTACTTTGCACTTGTATATTCGCACTTGGCCCAGAATATCATCATATGGGGTAGGGCATCATCTAATTTATTGAGACCTTTAAGAGTAGCAATCAACAACGTACTTAGAAACATTCTCAATGTCAAAATAAATGCTAACAATGTGCCGGAAATGTCTGTAAAGGAAATGTTCGTCAACTTGGGTCTTTTCCAACTCGATGATATTTATGTCTACTTTCTTTTAAAATTTTTAAGAAGTGCGATGTATGATGATGTGCCGAGTTTCGTTACGCACTACGGTGAATTGGTGCCTCATCACCACCATAACACGCGTAATCAGAGGCTAAACTATCCGAACACTACACTTGAAGTACAAAAAAGATTTACAATCTTCCAAAGCATCCGTTGCTTCAACTCAATGCCAGAGGCTTTAATACATCCTATGTCACAACCGACTTTTAAGAAGATGTTCAAAGATTAGGCTCTTAGAAAGTATTGTGATAATTAAAGGTACCTGAATTTGAATCATTACAAATTATGGAGGGTGATATTTTGTTTCTAATTTTTATTCAGTGTTGTGTTGTTAATAAATTTCTGAATCAGTAGGATTACTATATAGGGTCAGTTTTTAGAATTTTCAATAATTGACTTCTATTGTCTTCTAATAGATGATATTGATACCGTACGAAATGTCAAGAAGTACGATCAGTTTTACGTTTAGCAATTTCGATTTGCATAATTTTATGTATCCTGTTAACAAAGTTTGATCTGTAGTGTCTAAGTTTTCATCTAATAGGTTTAGCTAATTTTAGGCCAATTTTACAATAGGGTTTCCTTGCATTGCTAGTTGAAAATGACTTGTTTGTTGTTTACCCCGAAAGTATTATTACTTTTAGATGGGCATGTTCTCAAATGTAGACCTAATTCTAAGCGCCAGACCATTGCTAAATTCTAACTCCTGTCTGAAATTGAGCTGCTCAGTCCATTCGTGTCTGCAGGTGTAGGCTGAGTGTATCTATTTATTCTCATTGTACTTGGCCACCAATATTTGTGACTGGGCCTAATTACTAGGTTGAATTTTGGCTACTTTGTTTGTACATGTAAGCTTGTAAGTATATTTTGTGAACCCATTGTGTTCTTAATAAAAGCTAAATATTATTATTATTGAGTAAGTACTGTATATTGAGAACAATAAAGAATAAAGAAAAATAATAAAGAATAATACGCTTAGGAAAAGTCAGCGAAAACCTAATAAATCTCTTCTATCTCGCTGCCTATGGCTTCATGCCCACCGGTCATTAGTCCATTGTTACTTTTATTTACTCACTAGTGATAAATTTTCAGGAATCAGAAACGTACACCTTGCCTATAGTTCTCATTAAGAATTTATTGAAATAGATATGTGAAATTTTGCCGCTGACACTTGCTAAGAAGCTTTACACGATGGCTAACATTTTAGTAAGCCTCCGATAGACCCAACATTGCATTTTTACGAACATACGACCGAATCGATCGGTAGACACAAAGCTTCGTTTCCAAGAACTTATAACACTCTGTACTGCATATAAAAACAACAAGACCATAGCGATAATTCACCTTGAGCTGAATTCACGTTTGTTGCAAAAACATCTTGTCGTTTAGACCTTTGTGTAGAGCGAGGAACAGAGAGATAATTATGTTTGCTATTTAAACATGTCGCACAATGCACGTGGTTTACCCTAATTTGCTCGCTATTTACAAAGTAAATTCATCACTGCTACCTCTTCTGATCTGGAACTTATAGCTGCCTCTCCAGGTTACATGACGACATAAGACTCGTGTCCTGCTCACGGTTAATTACTCTTATCCCTATTCGACACTGGCTATTTCATTCGAGCGATATAAGACATTCTTATGAATGTTGTAACTCTATGCCACTAGGGCAATTTAATTTGGAACGATATACGATAATCTTAACCCTACGAAAATCCGGCGTTTTCATTTGGAGGAACGTAAGATATTCTTTTAAAAACCTTTAATCTTATGCAGCCTGTTCCATTGGGAATAGAACATAGATATCTTTCTTACGATTTTTTGAAATATATGCGATACGAGCTGTTCCACTTGAAATGACATAATAAACTGAAACGAAAGAAATATTTTTTCACTTCCAAACTCAAAAGAGCCTATTTATTCCCTAACAGAGTTTCCTGCCACCCTAGAAGCCAATACCGTTAATCAGCTTTTGTGGCTGCCAATTAACAATCTGTTAAGATTAATTTTAGTGTTAATTAATTAGTTGGCCTAGAACCGTGTGTCCTCTTCTGAATTTGATCCGTGTAGAACAAGGCTAAGTCTGAAGATTATTAATGTATACCTTCTACAAATGTGTAACACTGCAGCCTAGAAAACAGAGTTTTTCTCAAATTTGAATTTAGGAAATCCTCGTTTTTTCATTTGCGCTCACCGAATTGTGCTGTTTAAAATTTGAACTTTGGTGGAAAAGTGACCAAGAGATCGACGTCGTGAACGCAAATGAGCAATATTGAAAAAATATCTTACATTACACGTAATACCTATGAAATTCCGTTAATAAGGTTTAGGTTGTGTTATGTACTCCGCCCATCTTGTGCAGAGGTGATGCTGCACTCCGTGCCCAGCGGAACGGTCCGCAGAGCAGAATCTCCTCATTGTACGTAACTTCTAACAGCTTGGAGGTTTGTGCTGCCCAAGAAACAATGTTCAATACAATCAGTGAATTAATCAAATATTTTCCCTCTATCATATTATTTAATTTATTCCACAGTTTCAACTACGCTGGTCGTAATGAATAAAATCGTTGCATCACGAGTCTACATCGTGCTAATGATGGCGTTTTTGATCTCGGCCGTGCCATACTTCCCCAAGAAACGTAAAATTTCAGCAAGAAAAGCTACTCGAATGTTACAGGAGCATTTAAACAACAAACATGACACTATCTCCGTCTCATCTACTGAAAATTACCGTAAGTACTTACTATCTCTGTCTCTTCTACCGAAACTTGAGGTAAAAATTCACTATCTCCGTCCTTATGACATAAAATTACCGTATGTATTTACTGTCTAAACCTAGACCCATTGTAGAAGAAAGTGAGCAGAAGTGAGCATAAAAACCATTTAATTAAGACAGGGCAATTGAAGAACAACTGAGTGTTATTAACAGTTTACCAACTCAGTGGACGAGATGAAATTATTATTCTCTTGCCGAGCTAGAGGCTGCTTTCTGGTACTTGAAGTTTCAATTTATTAAGCATAAAACATCAGAACATCCAAATTGGGCAGGGACCTCTTAGTTCATATTGACAGTGCACGCAACGTGAGTGCTTTGATTCAGTTACAACATTTTGATATAATTGTATCAGTTGTACATTAAAAATGAAATGAAATTATTATTGCTTGCTTTTCTATTGCAATGACAGCTATTTGAAGTGTAAGAGATAACAATAATCACCGGAATTGTAGAAGAAGAATGCACCACTCGTTGATTACACAACTTCAAGCAACAATAGCCTGACAGGCACTGTACCTTCCTATAGCAGACATTTCACGAATTGTATGAAACCACTAGTAGAATACACATCACAGGGAGTGCTTGGGACCTGTATCGCCGATTAATGGCCATGGTGAGGCTGCGTTGGACTTTTCCCCCTTATCTAGCTGGGTACAACTTGTTCGTGGGTCCACGCATGTTGTTGGCATTTGTCTCAACTTCGTCATGACTGATGTCCCTGACTTGGTATCTGTTTGAGTTGGCTCCATATTGGCCCATCTGATCCCTCACATCTTGTTTGTCCTTGGACCTGAACCAGGTTGTTCCTGTGGTAGACACCATGGGAGTGATGTTCACTAAGAGCAGAGCTAACTGGGAGGATATTCCTGAGTAAGTAAGGGAGTTTCCTTCTGCCAGACTTTCTTCATGCTGATGCTGTCTCTGATCTTAACGACATGACTGTGGCTGTTTTGGAGAGGTTCGTTCAAAGAGAATTATTCTTGCAAAATCTCGGGACGAACCGTGATCTGACGATGAGTGTTGACTAGCATTCGAAGCTAAACAAGCAGCTTTTCGGGCTTGGAGGCGTTCGTGTGACCGCATGCAGTGGTAGACCTATGTGGATCGTAGAGCTGAGGCTAAGCGGGCGTATGAGATGGCACAGTATCGTCAGAGGAAGCGTTCCAGGGAATCTCTGCTTAGCATTGACCACTCACATCGTTGGTAGAGTGAGCTGAAGGGTTCCGTCTTTTGTGCTGAACCTTCGTTACTGCCCCTCATTGGCTCCGATGCACGGTGGTGGTATCATTACTGGTACCCTGGCAGAAGCGAAGCTTTTTTTCCGCTCATTTTGATGGGAAATAGAGCAGAGAAGTGTAGTTATTGCCCCAAGGATGTCACTCTGAGCCCGTTCAACATATTTGGCACTTGGGTTTAAAATTTGGTAAGTACTTTTGAAGGATCTTGATCCTTATGGAGGTGTGGACCCGGTAGGCATGTTTCCTCTATTTTATAAGCATCTTGCTGGCATTCTCGCCCCTAAGCTTGAAGTGATCTTCCGGCCCATAATATGTTAAGGAAATTTTCCCCGTTGCTGGCGTACTGAGAATATCATCCTCATTTCAATAGGTCCAGTGCCGCCGAATGAGGCTAATTACCGACCTATTACGCTGACGCTCATTTTGTCGAAGGTGTTCTTAAAGTTGGTGGCTTGGAACCTGGGGCGTTTTCCATGAGGTTACTAGGCCGCTGTTTGCTGGTCAGCTTGCGTACGGATCTGGTTTGGGTTGATGTAACACATTGTTGTCGGTGTCACACCATTTACGGTCGGGGCTGGATCGTTGTTCTGAGCCATGCCTTGTACAATTAGACATTAGTGCAGCGTTCGACAGGGTCAACCACAGGGGTCTATGTACAAGTTGAAGTCGTTTGGTGTGGGTGGAAAAATTCTTTAATCACTAGTAACTTTGTTTTTGAGCTGACACAGAGTGTCTATATGGACGGTATTTGAGTGCTTCAGTCGCGACGGTGTCTGGCGTCCCTCACGTTAACGTACTTGGCCCGCTAATGTTTGTTCTGTACACTATAGTGACATGCTCTCTTCACTAGAGAACACGATGACCAACGATGCTGACGGTTCCTCTACATTGGCAGTGATACCAGCTCCCAGCATGCGTAATGTTGTAGCCCAGTCTCTAAAAAGGGATCTGTCGCGCATTAGTGCATGGTGTTCAGCCTGGAGCAGGAAGCTGATTGTCAGTCGGTCTTGAACGCTTTTACCGCAGCATCCTCTTCTGCAGATAGATGACACTTTGCGCGAAAGGTCTAGCTCCTTGGAGATTCTCGGTGACGTCATTGATGAGAAGCTAACGTTTCAGCCGCAAATTAAGCAACTCGTGTCATGGCTTCCAGTAAAATATTGCTCACGCGTAAGGTAGATTTTGTGTTTGGTGATCAAGAAGTAGTCCGTAGATGATATTATGTTTTTTTTTTTTGCTGCCTGTGTTACAGTATTGCTCACCGGTCTGGGCTTCGGCTGCTCTCGGTCACTTATAGCTGCTGGGCCGACTTTTAAGCTCAGCCAGCAGGCTGTACGCTAAGAGTGATCTGGTGAATCTGTCTCATAAGAGAGAGGTGGCTGGACTCTATATGTTTGATAAGGTTTATAGCAAAGGGAGATTTTGTTGGTAGTCTTCTCTCCCTGCCCTCAAAGTATTTGGGAGAATTACACGCGCTGCTGCTGATACACTTTTTTTCTCTTTTGGTGACTGTTAGATGCAGAACCCGTCAGTTCAGTTGGTGTTTCTTGTCTTGGTCCGTTCCGGTTTGGAATGTATTGCCGGTATCAGCTTTCGATCGTGTAGGGTTGCGGGCGTTTAAATCAGCTGTTAATGTCATTTTGTTGAATTTTCTTTGGCAGCGTTTCGGGCATCCAGGTGTTGCATAATACTTCGTTTGGGTTGTACTGTCTGTCCGTGATGGTCCGAGCGTGAAGTTTTAATAATAACTGGAGCACTCTGATAGCGCATACCTCCGCCAAGCAAGGCAACACTAACGAAAAATTTAAATTGTCTCTGAAACCATGAATTTCTTTGGATCAACTCCAAAATTTAGTCATTTGTGCAGTTTGATAGCATTAGCACTTGCTGCTAGTTTCCTGAAGATCCGCTGTTAACTTTTTCAGTTATGGTGCTAACAACCATTATGACATACATAAGTCAAACATACTAGCGAACAAACTGATCTGAACCAAAATTTATCAAGTGTGTCTGCTAACATTACTAACAATTCCTGTCATTATCATAAAGATGTATTCACAGCTTTTTGAGTTATTGCGCTAACAAGCACAAAGGCAACCACAGCAACAAACACACAAACGAAAAAACAGATCATCACAAAATTTGGTCATTTACTCTTCGTAATGAACCTAACCACTCATGTAAGTTTCATGAAAATCCATTCATAACTTTTTGAGTTAAGGCATTGAAAAAAAGATGAGGCAGACAAACTAACAAACAAACGGATGAACGGATCTTCAGCAAAAGTTAATCATCTGTTTCTCCTAACACACTTGACAATCCCTGTAAATTTCATTCAAATCCAAAACTTTTTGAGTTATCTTGATGACAGACAGAATAACAGACAGATAGACACACCCGACGAAAACATAACCTCCTTGGCGGAGGTAATAATCCACACTGTTACCTATACAACTTAGTTTCTGCTTCCCTACAGCAGTTGATAAATACTATTCATAATGCTATTAATATAATAGATTAGATTAGATAGGCGGCAGTAGACGAACCAAAAGGCCCATTCCCAAAAAGACACCGGGACTTACACCCCGGTCCTCTATCAGCTATTGCCATTATGTTCGTAGAATGTAGAGGAATGAAGAAACGAGAAGCGAAAAAATGGAAGACGAAAGAGAAAAAAGAAATGAGAAAAAATAGAAAAAAAGGGGAGAAGAGTCGACGCCAAAGCGATGGTCATTAATGCCCGCAAGCATGATCGATGGCCGCTGATATGC
>LQNS02277100.1:2976037-2988471 GCA_001587735.2 Parhyale hawaiensis
GAGCGCAATCTTTCACTTTGGAGGCTGTCAGATGTCGAACTAATCAGTTCTGTCGGTGCTTCGTGCCCTGGTCGGCTAAGGTTTAGAATTTGTTGCCGGCATCGGCTTTTGGTCGTATTGGCCTGCAGGCGTTTAAGTCAGCTATTAATGTTTTTTTGCTGGATTCTTTAGCAGCGTTTTGGGCATCCCGGTGTTGCAAGATGCTTCATTTGGGTTGTATTACCTGTCCGTGGGAGCTCAAGCGTGAAGCTTTAATAATCATAATAATAACTAATCTTATTTTCATCAATGCTTCCTATTCTTTCCCAACTTGCTAATCCCATGCGCGTTGATCCTGTGTGGAAACACCACCTCCATTCATGGCGTCCTAGTTTCTATCAACATATTATATGTCCCATGTTCTTTCCTCTATAACATCGTCTCCATAGGTAAACGGAGGCTTTGAAACTTTACTGCAACAGACTAACGCCTTCCAAGAAAAAACCCTAATTGCTGTTATGGAAAGTTTAGAAAAGAAACGTGATAAGAATAATTTGTTTTAAAATCATGTAAGCATCTAATGCAGATAAAGAAAATGCTTATGGAGAACCACATTCTGAGGTCAGCGCTGGGTGACCTTGAATAAATGGAAAAAGGGAAAATCTTTACCCTCACTCGATTTCCTAGTTTCATGAGAGGGGACTTAGGTGTTTCACATCTATCGAACCTCTCTTTACATATTCTGAACTCACATATAACGAGAATTACATGTATAATCATATATACATATGTATATCTCACAGTTTCTCGTTGCGACTACACCTGGTACTATCCAGACAGGGGGCTCTCCGTCCGCCCTTGTGTTTAAATATAATAAATACAAAGAATCGAGTCTGGAGTCGATCCGGAGATCTAGAGATTACCACGCGGCCACTCTTACCATCAACGCGCAAACGACTGGATCATGCCGGACGCTAAAACTACACGGAGACCCCGAAAACTAGCTTCTGGATCGGTTGAACACCAACCCAAATGACCAAAAAGCTTTCGAATCCAAAAGCAAGGAACATCTATATATAGAGGTCGCCAAACCGCTGCAACTTAGTCTACACGCCCAGAACACCGATTTTCTTCGTCTGCACCTCTCAGCTGGCCTGCCTTCTGCTTACATCATACCAGTCAATGCCTGAAGATCACCGTAGGAAATGGTCGAAACGCGTTTCCAGAGCATGATATGGACTCCCTCAACTTTGGACAGCTAATACACCGCACTGAACCATGAACCGTTGGCAAGATTCGCATTTTAGAGAAATGTAATAAAGATATTTTAACTAAGGAATACGGCGTGCTTTTTAATAAAACATATATATATATATATAATATATTCTTGAAAAATAAATATATTGTATACATATATTCTTATAGGAAATCCAAAATCACTGGATAGGCTTCCTATATTTTCCGTAAGGAGTTTGTAGCTCAACTAGCAACCTTTCAGTGATTTTACTACGCCCCTATTATAATACTATACGGTTTATATATATATATGTGTGTGTGAGTGCTTATCTATGCACCGAAACCTCTTGAACGACTGTTGCATATGGTCTTTCATTTATGAAAGCGTGAAGCAACTAGAGTTCTGCTCCGGAAAATGAATCGTATAAAAATTATCTGCTGCTGAGTAGTAATGAATTTATAATTGTGTCTGCAAAAAACAATATTAGCATTGGTATTGTTGCCGGAAAACACTGCTGACCAATTCATATTTTTTTCTATGGAAATATTGTAGCGGAACGCAATAAGGCGTCCATTTCATATTACGTTCCATTATTTATACAGGAAATAATGTTGCCTACATAATATTTCTTTTCCAATGATTATGGTAGAGAAACCAAAAAGGTGAGTAATTCATATTTACTTTCAATGTTTACTAGAAGAAGAATGTGCAACTTATTATTCCCAGAGGGGATATGGTGGTTATTTCTTACTTTATTCTATGGTTATCAGTGGCAAAGTGGAAAATGAGAAAGCTCACCGTGTCTGATTTTCTACACCGGCTCATGAAGATCAACAACGACATTGGTAACTTCACATTTTTTCCAGGTGGATGGAACAAGAAAAATTCTCTACAGCGCCGATTTTTTCAATGAGGATGCAAAGAAGCAAGTAAGTCAGTGCCGATGTGTCATCATCCTAATGTTCACTCAATTTCTGCTCTATGGATACTCAAAAAGTGGCAAATTCCTTTGGATACAAGCGAATCTAAATCCTTTGGAACTCTCCTTATAAATTCAAATAAAACACCAATGTAAACGCATGAGTTCCTTTTTGGATAATATTTCAGTTTTTCTTATTCTGCTGATGTGTTTAATGTATTTTTATATGCACCTCTGTGGGCACCTTCTGCATCTTTGACGAATTTCTCCTAGTAAACGTCAAAGACAGCATCAGTGTGATGGCTCATAGCATCTTCATGGAGACCATGAGTCAGGACCGACTCAGCCAGCTAGGAGAAAGTCTTGCCATTGCCATTCACTTTCTGGACAAGGATCAGCATATCAATGATGGTTCAGGGATCACCTTTCCTGGAGAAACACTTTTCTCTAGTTCTCTTGCTAGGCTGCCTGGTTTGTCTTTCGGAGAGACCCATCACCAATGGCAAGTACCCATGACAAAGGCGCCAGGGGATGAGCCAAGACATCATTCATCTGTAGCTTGTTCTTCTCAGTAACTAGGATCATCTGGCCAAATAGGTCCCTGTTAACTTTTAAAATGATCATCTTGGTGCGCCTTTGGCTACGTGGCTTAATTCTGATGTCAGAGAACGTTTGCAGTTTCTTCTTTGTTATCTTGTCACGAAACTACGTAGACGGGCAAACTATTTCCAGGCGCTCTTACTTGCAAGCTTGATATGCCTCCTTTCCTGTCCTGTAGGCATCGAAAAGGTCTTTTGCCACTTCTGGCTGTGCTGCAGTCGCAGAGGACAAACTGACCAGTTCTCCTTGCTCAGGGTTGAAGGGATTTAACCAACTCGTTTCCATTGGTTAAACAAGGGAATGGACATCGGCCTCATCTTTTCTTATTCTAGGCATCTGAAAGTCTGGGTGGCTGAAGTCAGAGTAATGTCGGCCGACTATAGTCTTAAGTTGCCTCAAGTACCTGTTGCGGTAGTCAGATATCTGATAGTATTTGGCGACAGCTCCACCTTTCAGACTGAAGGCTTCTGTGCCCCCTGGTATCAGGGTGTCTTTGTTTACTGTCTCTTTTATGGTCTGGTCCACAGATATCAATCCAAAGGGATTTTGCCCACCAATCTGAACCGAAAAGCCTTCTTGCACGACCTGTTCATCGACTTCTGGATGTTCGATGGGCACTTGTGCAGTCACAGTGTTACATTGCGTCAAGATTGCGCAATGACATAATTCAGTAGAGTAATTTTATGGAAAATTCCGATAAAGCTAGCAGCTGTCCTGGGGAATCTTTTTGGCCAATCTGGTAGAGCAGTTGTTGTTGAAATGCCACTGTCAACAAATTTTGTTTCTTGTCTGCATTGCAATGGGCTGGGAAAGTTATTTTGCTACTAGCATTGCAGAACGTCCTCCCCCCCCCCCCCAGGGCTTCTACGAACCCTTCCGGGGAGGACGTTCCGGTGATGAAATCTATATTCACTGCTTAAAAGGATTTAAATTACAGTCCATTTTGTTTCATAATAGCTCCAGCAGTAAGTAAATAATACACAAAAAAATGATCGTTTTGCACCCCATGAGGTGCCGTGGGAACTGGTCGATAATTACGGCAAAGAAAAACCCGCTCAACCTTGGTTAGTTTATCCACATAACTCAAGAGCCTACTATTTTGGAATTTCGTCTATTAGAGAAAGTTAATAAAGAGATTTTAACTGAGAGGTGTGGCGCGTTTTTTTACCAGACATACTTGAAGGAAGGGCTGCTCCCAAATTGTACAAAAATATATGCTGCACGTATATATACCTATATCCGTATATGAGTAAGCTCTGATACATGCATTATTTCCTGCAGGTTGCCGAGTTTCGATGGGCAGTGCTGCCAGATTTCAGGCTATCTGCAGGCAACACGGTGATGTTTACTACAACAAGCTGGTGGTCGGTAAGTGGGCGTAAAATACTAGTATGCTGATCCTTCATAAGAGCAGATGTTTCCTCTGCTTCACTGGAATAATCACACTGATAATACGGTTCATACATTTACATCACGCTGCTGTGACGCGAAAGCGGTGGTGTCTAGGCATCAATGTCAAGTGTGTCAATACCCTGCACACCGAGGACAATGGCTGTTCAGGACTGGGGGCCTCACTGGATGTCAGAATGATGTCGCCCAATATTGAACTATACCGCTTTTTTTGCATTTTCTCTAGTTTTTTTTACAAGAGAAAGTTTTCTTAAATCACAACTGGTTTCTCGCTATTGAAACATAGTGACCAATATTTTTTTCATTTTCACTGTTTTCGAAGATTGACTCTATACGACACTGTAATTTTCATTCATCAACGCCGTGCAGAGTTAAGATATTGTGTGTGCAAGTACATAGTCTGCTTTGTCTTGACCTCTTCGTTGGGCTCTGGCAAAGACTGGTACTTAGCCGTGTCCCGCTGCTGTTACCAACGAGTTGAAGAAATTCAGGATTGGCTTGGTAGTTCGTGAAAGCTCTCAAGTGTTTTAGTCGTAAAGACATAAAGCTTGTAATAGCGTGCAGCCCGTAGTACAACTAGCTAGCAGCCAACCATGTTCAAATTTCCAAGTGGGTTTCCGCGATGCTGAGGCCGCACCGGGCACATGCCTTTATGCGAGGATGAGCAGCTAGTTCGTCGTTCCGATACATATTTAAAGTCAGTAGCATAGATACGATAGCGTGAATGATTTGCCAGCATATAAGTGCATTTTGATGCTCAAAGGTAGCTGTTGGTTGGAATACTTTATTATATGCCCTGTATAAAGCAGAAAACCTCAATGAAACTGCTCGACTATTAATCCGACCTATATGGGAGACCATATTGGATGATATCAGACAGTCGTCTATAATTATCTGATTAGTGAAAGAACAGCTATAGCAGTTCTAATGCTGCCCCAATTTTGAACGGATAGCTGAAGTTTTACTGCCCGCTGTTCCTAAACCATCTGATTGCGACGCCATTTAGTACGAGCACCTATATGTTAGTGTATAGAAACACAGTTGTGTTTACAAGGGTGCGATAAAACTACTGATTGCTCATTAGTACTTCTTGTGGGGACCAAAAAATCTATTGTGTGCATCATACATCCTCCTCCTTACCCCTTAGACCATCACCCACATCCCCATCCCCCATCCCCATCCCCCCTCTAAGAGTCAGGCCAGCACTACACATAATTGTACGCAGGCGAGCCTGGGTTAGCCATTGTAAAGGAGATGCTGTCTGAACTGCGGTCATATATCCATTATTTGACTCAGATCTGTATAATAATTATGTTAATAAAAAGACGTAAGTCAGACTCCGCAAAATGACCAAATAACGGGTGGAGAAGGTTGACATATACAGCGAATAAATGATGTAAATAGGTTTAAAGTTGAATGCGTTAGGATGCAAACTGTAATATGTAATCCCAGAGCACTCCCACACTCTTGTTGGTAGCTCGCTAGAGGAATGTAGCCTCTCCATTCGCTTTTCAGGAACCAAAGAATTTCTTTATGCAAAATGCTGCTTCCACTTTTCCATGGCGACCGTACTAATAGTCAATATAGTGGACCCTTTTTTTATTTATCACTGCTACATTATGTCGAAGCAAAATTATGAGATCTTTGTTAGCTCAAAACTCTGACGATTTTAATAAAAAATAATTTTGAAAGTACCAGGAGCTTACTTGCAGAAGTACTTTAGCAGCACAGTCATCTTATAAGGTAATACCGTAGTACAAAAATTACACATCTAGAGGTACCAAAGTAAATATATATTCTTTCTGCTATAGGACAACACTTTTGCTCGGTATTACCACAGTACAGAAGAGTTAAGAAATGCATCTCTGCTACCAGTAACGCATTTTTTGTACTTCATCAGGACGGCCAGTTTGTGTTCACTGTGGCGACCGTCATGGTACAGCTCTTCGAGACACACAGGACTGTGGTGAGCAGCGACTGTGTTACTTGCAGTGATGAACAGCTGTAGTGTTACTTGCGGTGATGAACAGCTGTTGTAGGGCTGAACATGATATTGAGAGACGAGCAGTAGGTTTGATTTTGATTTTTTTGTGAAAAAAATGTTTACCTATATTCAGGAGATGATATATAAGGAAGGTTTGTGTACTTTTGCGTCTGGGGAATGGGTACCCCTGCAGAACAATAAATATATCTTTACATCGTTATTGTTCGCAAATACATATACATTTGTGCAGTGAAAATCCTAACTAGCGTGTAATAATCTACATATTAATACGCTTGTTCCTACCTACCTACCTATGTACTTGCGGTGTGTGTCACGCTTTTCATCACTAATAGACGGGAGGAAATTAGAGATTCGATGACTTCGGGAAGCTAGGTATCTATGATACGGCGGGGGTCAGCAGTACGGCGCAGCTGGGTAAGGTCTTTTTGATGAATATTCTAGCGTGGGAATTTCGCGGTTTTTGGTTAGACGGAGCAGCTTCACTGGGAATCAGTAACGTAGCAAGGAAAATTTCCGTGGTGGGAGGGGTGAGGAACTGCTTGACAACACTAGCTAGGCCCTAAGCAATAGAGTGGGTGGCGGTGGGGAGGGGTTGAGACTGTTGAAACTAATTCATCGCTTCCACGGGCAATACAACTGAAATACGTAGCATACAATTATTTGACTGTGATTCCAACCTGGGTCTTGAATATTCGTTAGAGAAGCCAAGAATCTGTTGATAGTGAACCGAACGGGCCGCTCCTTGACGGGCAGAAAAGGACGGCCGAATAGCGGGTGGTTTAATCCCAGCTAAATAACACCTACTTTTTTCACGAAAGCGAAGACTATCGTGATGACGACCAAACGGGTCACGGGTCGTCTAGTTGCTACTAAAACTACACGCACAATGAAAACAAGCATACTCAACGCTGAAATCGCTTGTGGGAACATGTCATGGTAAGATTACATATTTCCAATATAGCTACTATTAAAGTTGGTACCGTAAGGATATTGTGCGATGAGGGAAGAAATATTTTGCATCGCATTGATGCTACGTAAGAATTGAAGGAATAGATATCTGTGCTAAAAACAGAAGAAATGAACATAAAATTATTGTATTATGGCTTATCTCACACTGAGAAAAGTTTTGATGCATGTAGGTGTTTCACAGAGCATCATGAGGATGCACGTAGGTGTTTCATGGCGTAGCTTGGTGTGTCATCGCAGCAGACAGAGAAACATATTTTAGTTAGAAAATCATGTTTCCGCAAAAAGAAAGTGAACAAAAGCTTTGTAGTTTTTTACAGATGCGAACGAGACACGGTTACTTACTAACGCGCAGATCGCTATTTTCAGGTGCATCAATTATTTTACCTGTTTTTGATGCATCTTAGTGCATTATCGGCTTCGTCACAAAGCTGAAACGCATAAGTGTATCAACTTGACCAAGTGCATCATATTACCCTATATGCATCATCACGATGCACTTTTTCTTTCTGATGCAATTGCGTGTTTCGGTTTTGGAACAAAAATGTATGAAATTTTGATACACTTAAGTGCATCAAATTTTCTCTCAGTACTGATGTGCCATCATATTAAGGGCCCAGTGTACTGATCACTTTTTATGTTCATAACACAAACTTGAGGAAATAGGGATAGGGACTGAGAAAATGTGTATCGAAGCAAATTATACTGTGTAAAGACGGTGTACCAAGGTAGGGGATATTTACTGCATTATGTACATTGGCTCTAGGGACTGAGGAAATATACAACAGTGTACTATGCAGGGATTGGGTGTGTGTGTGTGTGTCAGTATACAAAGTAGGAGAGGGACAGTGTCGCAGTTATCTGCTCTGCGTGGATGGCGCAGATGAAGGGCGCAGATCGTTTGCCTAGTCCCGTAATTGTTTAATGTTTTTTTTACCCTAAGTTATAGAGGCGGTAAGTGAAAACCGCTGCTGCTCTCTTCATTGACTGCATTTCTAAACTTAGAGGTCACTCAAGTTTTAACGTTTGTTCATCGAGACTCACTACTAAATTGAGGGTGTCAACGATTGGCCCGGAGAAGTGCAATGCTAATCGGATTTGGCATGACTTGTTAAAAATTGAGAAACATGTGTGCTGGTTCTGTCACTTTGAATTGAATGTCATGCATTAACATCGAACAGAATACACATGAGACTGACGATGCACAACTCTGCTCCGTAAAATGCAAATTTCAATTGTCTGTCAAACTTAAATGAAGCAGCTACTAACGTCTGCAACGCAATTCAAAGTGGCTTAACAAACACACCCGTTTGAAATTCCGAACTAGTGAGGTCCAGCTCTTGCTTAGCGTCAAGCTAAATATGACATAGCTCGCTTTTGCATGTGCGAACGTGGGTAGCAGGAACCTCTGAAATAGGTTATGTGAGGTTAAACACAAGTCAATTTTACTTATGTGACCTTAGTTAGGTGAGTCTAGGTCTAGGTTAGGTGAGTTGAGGTTAGGCTTGGTGAGGTTAGGTGAGATGAGGTTAGGTATGATCAGGTTATGTGAGGTTAGGTTAGTGAGGTTAAGTTAGGCTATATGCATAGGAGCCCAAATTTTACATTTTGGACTTGTGCCAAGTCCAAAATTCGGGTATATTGGGTTAGGCCTATCTAGGAAGCGAAGAGCGTAAATGGAGGACTCACGAGAAACCATTTTCAAAAAGTGACGTCATCAGTGACGTTAACATCGACGAAGGCTCTGGCTCAGTAGCCTATGAGTATTTTAATTAATTTCGCCTGAAAAAAAAATCGTCGTCAATTGCGAATGTTATCCTTTAAGTATATAGATAAATGAAGGGAATATATACTAATTGAGCAATTGTCAATAGAAAAAATTGCAGTGGAGGCTGGTGGAAACGTTCATAGTACCAGAGGCATATTGGGCCGGTATGGCTCCCTGATTTATCTTCTTTGAAGTGAAGCCTCATATACACTTGATATTCAGCTACAGTACCCTTCACAAAACACATTTAGACATATCACCGTATTTGTTCGACATATTGCATTCAAACTGCCGCTCGTGACTGGCCAGCTACTTGAGTTGCACCCATGTACAAAACACAGTGACATGATTGCCATCAAGGACCGATCGAGCTTGTCTCTTTGGCTGCGTGTCTGTCTCTTTGTCTGTCACCATAATAACTCAAAAAGTTATGGACCGACTTTTACAAAATTTACAGTGCTTCCTAGGTATGTTAAAAGAAACAGATGATAAAATTATGGTGAAGATCTGTCGATCCTTTTGTTTTGTCAACCTCTTTTTTTTTGTAGAATAATTTATTGTCGCAATAATGAAATTTGGGTGAAATGTTAGATTACGAGCAGAAAATCACCGATTTTTTGTGATGATCTGTCTCTTCGTTTCTTTGCTTCTCAGTTATATTTTATGCTTGTTGGCAAAATAACTCAAAAAAGTTATGAACGGACCTTTAAGAATTTTGCAGGAATTGTTAGTAATAATAAAAAATATATATAATGACAAAATTTTGGTGAAGATCGGTATGTCTGTTTGTGTGTTTGACTAATCTCTGTCAGAATGTTTGTTAGCAGCATAGCTCGAAAAGTTATGAATGGATCTTCGAAGAAATTACAGGAGCTGTTATTACTGTCGAAAGGCATAAATCATTGGATTTTGGTCGTGACACACAGGAAATCATAGTTTTAAAACCAATTTCAAATTTTCATTACCGTTGCCATGCTCTCAAAGTGCTCTAGTTTACTATGAGATTAATCTATTAGTTGTAAATTGACGGGAAACTCCCATTGAGAGCAAAGCAGGGGTAGTAAAGTAACGGCTATCTCTCTTTGACATGAAAGTTAGTAGCATTTATGTACATATGTAGCCTCATGGGAAGGTAGTCATAGAAAAACAAGTCGCCAATGTGGCACACCACAACTTCCCTTCGCCATAGTCGGTAACGCACTGCTGTGGAGGTATACTCTGTTAATTAATTAATTAATTAAACCTTCTTGCTGAGCCCGAAGCCACGAACCACAGTTCAAGTAAAGGGCCCAAACAAACAAAAACTTTGCAGACACACAGACCCATGGTAGACACCCACACTCTTCGCAATACAGCCACGCTTCCTCTCGCATTGCAGCACTCTGCAAAGACACATAATTTCCTGTTAATCTAATTAAGGGTAAATATGTTCCTTTCATTGCCAACCTGCTCACCAAACTTAGCAGTACGTTCGAGGTGACTTTCAAATAACGGATATATTTCCGTATTGAATTTAATCTGGAATTATATTTAAAGCCACTGAATTCGATCTGGAAAATATCTGTTGCACTTTGTCTGTTGTTTTATTAATCCTTCATACAATTAAACGACATTTTTTTAATTTATCACTTCAAACCTGCCAGTTGGGTTGCAAGGGGAAATATAATTGCGTTTGCCATTAGGAAATTTCTATTATCAGAGTCTACATTATTCTCTCGGTCTTTATAGATCATTAACCTCAATAATTGAGGAAATACCCAAGCAAACTCAGGGAAGTTAACTGAGTTGGCTTATTGCACCGATTCACAATAGAAGTTACCTACAGCAATGACCAAGCTAAAATTATGCATGAGGAGAATAAATATCAAGTTTGTCCTAACCTTAACATTCACTTGCATTTGATTCTACAAATTATGTGACAGAAGGAATTTGCTAAGGTAACTTCTAATAATAAATAGAAAGTCGACAAATAAAAACGAACGTTTCGGGATAAACAAAAATCCCATCGTCTTAAGTATAGCAAAAATGAAAACCTACAATCTTAAATTTAAATGTCTTTTATTTCCTATCTTGGGCAGCATATGTGTGATCAGGGGGAGTCTAAGAAGAGAATGAACTCGGCTCGTGGAGGAGCCAGATTTTAAATGGTAGGTTTTCATTTCTGCTGGACTTCTGATGATGAGATTTTTGTTTATCCCGAAACGTTCGTTTTTATTTGTCGACCTTATATTTATTATTATGTGATAGCGTTTGCCAAGTACAGTCTTTCTGCGTTACAGTTTTTTTCATCTAAAACTCAATTAGCGTCAGTTTCTATGACTCTTTTTTTTTTTTTTTTGCTAAAAACTACTAGATAAGGCAGGTCACGCTCAAATCCCCACAGAACGAAATATTTGCTTGTGAATAGATGCGACAGTCAAGTAAAAAATTCAGCGATACTTGGATGTAATATAAAAGCTTCTCGATCATTCACTTTTTGTAACAGCTGACGGAGTAATTTTAAGTTAATATAAGTGAAGCACGGTTGACTTGTCCAGTACTTCAATCATGAGGGTTGGGTTTACTAGTTCGAAAGGCGTATTAGGCTCTAACCTAGAATTTATATCATAGAGACTGTTGGAATCTCCAGCAAAAATGGGGTTGTTGCTGACGCCTGCAACGAAAAATCAACCTATGTAGAGAAACCAACGCTCTTCTCGGAAATTTCGAACAAGTTAACTCTAACAGGCATAGCTAAACTGGACTACACAATATTGAAATATCAACTCTCATCTTGAAAATTCACGTCCTGTACAGCGGATCATTCAGGTGTTCGAATTAAATCATAAAGATGCTTTAGATTGACATGTTATTTTTATAAGCAAATTGAGGAAGATTGTCTTAGGAATCGAGGTTGACTTATAGGATACAGATAATCATGTTTAAAGATAATCATAGGAAAAGGATTGCATTAGTCGACCTCATATCATATGTTGAACAAAATGAGGAGGATTTGCTACAGGAGTTACCAAAGCTGTCTTATAGAATACGGATAACGATGTGTACTACTAAAAAACGTCGCTACAACTTGAACATCTCTGCTACTTAAACATCCATTAGCTAAACAAGCAGTAAAGCAGCACTCAAACTTAGTATCTGTTGATCGGGAATGTATAAGAATTGCGTCCTTGAAATGAGGGCGGCAAACGCTTGACTTACGCGTGATAAGTTCCGTTGAAAGCCTGTTCGCATTTTAGTCTGTTGCCGTATCTATGTTATATTGTGGCGTTTGACTGCGTCATTTAGTAACAGAAAAGCGCGCACCTTTCTAAGGTGTAATTCATTCCAGATTTGAAGGGCTTTGTGAAGCTTTACGATAGCACCCTTGCTGAGTCAACTGAATTGGAGGCTAGCACTTTTAATTTTTCTGTTTTCTTCTATTTTCTCTTTCATGAAGATGCTTTGTGCCTTATTTCCTGCCAGCAGTAGCACACTTGCGAACCACGAGGCCAATAAGATTCTCTTGAGTTCACTTTAAGTTGAAACCTTCCGGCAAAAAAAAAAAAAAAAA
>LQNS02277100.1:2997248-3043561 GCA_001587735.2 Parhyale hawaiensis
GCGAGGAAAGCGGACATATCCCACCTATACAGAGCCTATAATTATCGGCAAGTTTCATCGATTCGGTGTCTATAAGTGCTTATAATTACCGGTGCTTCCCCCAAAAATTTCTGACTGGGCTATGCCTACGTTTACCAGCAACCTCTCACTTCATATTCACATTCATTGCAAAGTGAATGCTATAATTCAATTCTAATATTTTGATTCACTTATTTAACTTCATAAATGAATTGTTATTGAAAATAAAATGCAGAACTGCTAATTTTTTCAATCACATCATCAGCATTAACTGTTTAAGAGCTCAAAGAAAAGAATGATCAACAGAGTCTTAGAAGAAACAGACTACATTCATTGTAGAACAACCTCTAGCGACAACAGCTTGATATCACAGGTACTAAACCTTTTGAGCAGACAGTGCTCTAGGTGAATGAATATGAACGTAGAATCGCTCACTGTTGCCAATACATTCATGCTTCTGCTGCCTACGACAGTTGGTAAAACTATTCATAACAGCATGCTATTTGTGGTTTCATTCGTGTATCCACATGTACATCCTCCTCAACCGGAAATTTGTTGACAGTTATTCGATGTTCTCCATTGCCCCTCACATTTACCTCAACCGGAAATTTATTGACAATATATTATTCGATGTTCTCCATTGCCGCTCGCATTTACCTCAACCGGAAATTAATTGACAATTATTCGATGTTGTTCTCCATTGCCCCTCACATTTACCTCAACCGGAAATTTATTGACAATATATTATTCGATGTTCTCCATTGCCGCTCGCATTTACCTCAACCGGAAATTTATTGACAATTATCCGATGTTCTCCATTGCCGCTCACATTTACTCGTGGACAGCCTATAAATGTTTACAAGCTTCCGATTATGTTCTACCTGCAGCATTAGATAAGAGAAAATAGAGTTCTACTGATACGGTTTAGACATTATGCAATTAGAAATATCAGTTTAAGCTGCTACTATTTACAGGTCTTTGAAGTGCTCTCTGACTTCAAATACAATTTCAAAATTCATAGCCATAGTATGGGGCATAGACCGCAAAAGTACTTGACTCTTAGGTCCAAAAGTGGCCTCGGACGCTGGAGGCCAAAATAGGAAAAATAGGATTTTCTCAAGAGCTATTAAGCCGAGTTCACAATAAGAACTTTCGTTGCCGTCACGGCCCGTCGGCCAACGAACGACGCCGCTACTCTGACGACTGACTGAGCTACGGTGGGCGACGGCAGACTGCAGCAGGTTGTATTTCTACGTCGTCGACGCGATCTTCGTGCGAGCTTCATTTTAAGAACTGCGGGAATAAATTGCTCTTTGATACATGATTTGGGCATAACACAGTGTAGTTGCCATATATGAACCACACATTAACGAAAGAAAAACGAAGATGTTCTAAAAATCCTTGAAAAATATGGTAAAACGCGCAGCACGCTACAGTATAATGGCGTCACGGCTACTAACTTAGGCAAACATTTTATGACCAGTGTGACGCCAGTATGGGTATGCTACTTGTTACAATCTACAAAAAATATATTAAGGCAAGTTGCCCAAACTACAACTTTATACAATCAAAGGAACTGTTTATAAGCACATTCTCACTGTTTTATCCAAATTTTACATCAAAACCTCATAGTTCAGGCATTTATATATAAGTGAACCTAACCTACCATGTTTTTGTTTTCTAAATGAACGCTACAAAATATGTACTGGCACTTAACTGGCAGTGTAAGACTTCAATTTATGCATTAGTTAAAGCTCTATACTGTACACTGTTTTTACTGGTACTTTGCCTGTCAATAATAAGTGGTATCGAAGCTGTTTTTTCGACATAAACAATATTATCAATAAAAAAGTATTAGTGGTTGATGCAAGTACACTCGTAATTCCAACCAATGTACGTTGCGAATCGATGGTTTACGGTTAATTTGGTGTGGGGAGAACGTTCTACACAGGAGCACACACACCGTCAAATGTGAAGCTTTACGAGCCTGTCAGCAAAACTTTCACTGAACGACTGATAGGCTCAAGCGAAACTCAAGTTGCTAATGTCAACTCGGCGTTATGATCAGGCAAACGACCAAGTGCGTCCCCGCCGTATCCAAGATACTTTCTCTGCAAGAAAAACGTTGGGTACCTTGGAATTTTTTTCTTCAAGAATATATCTTGTGAAAATCCCATTTTCCGTTGCCGACTTTTGGCCGCCAGCGTCAGACCTAAGAGACAAGTACTGTTGCGGTGTATGCTTGAGGTTTAGGCTTACATGAAGAATAACACTTCTGCTATGTGGACCTTGCTTATTCCCTCCACCAAGGAAGGTATGTTTTCGTCGAGTATGTCTGTCTGTTATTCTGTCTGTCACCAATTAAGATAACTCAAAATGATATGGGCGGATTTTGAAGATGATTATAGGGATTGTTAGGCATGTTAGAAGAAACAGATATTGACTTTTGATGAAATCCGTTCATGCGTTTGTTTGCCTCATGGTTTTGTTGATGCCATAACTCGAAAAGTTATGGACGGATTTTTATGAAATTTTCAGGAGATGTCAAGCATATCATGAAGAGTAAATGACTCTGTTTATGAGCTTCACTTATACTTGGCAGTTTGTTTGTTGGCAGGAGAACTCAAAAAGTTATGAACTGATCTTGAAGAAAATTACTGAAACTGTTAATACTGCTTAAAGGCATAAATAATGAAATTTTGATTTTAATACAAAGAAAATCATTGTTTAAAACCAATTTGAGTTTTCGTTACCGTTGCCTTGCTCGTCGGAGGTATGTGCTCTTATAGTGCTCTAATTGCATTAGTATCTAAGTTGAATAAAACATTTAAGGTCACTAAAAATTACCTACAGGGATCAGTCTCCACACCACTGCCTGGTCTATGACGTATTTCATTGTGGCTCAGGTCTTTGGCGCAGGGCTGGGTAGTATCGTATCTATGTCAGGTAAGAAATTTTCAGCTAGACACCACTTTTCAGCGACCATAGTTTCTAGCAGTGACGGTATCTTAAGACAGCCTATTGATATGATATTGGTGAATCGTCACTCATAATGAATCAGATTACATGAAAAAAAATTTAGTTTCACCCAGAAAACTTGTTTTATTATTATGTCGTATGTGTTTTCCCTCCCTCTCCCAAAATCCCCGGCGAAATCCCCGGGCTTCACAGTTTGAAAGCTGAGGCTGGGGTATCTGATAAAGCAATATTCGATAAACCGGGGCCAGAGTCGGGGCGCTGAAAGTGGCCGGGATATGCCGGGACCGACCGGGGCCCCGGCCCCGGTCGGTCCCTACCATAATAGTGCCTGTCGTTTTCACAGTCATGATTGCTTCATAAAGTTCATATGAAGTCTTACGTAAGCGAGGGACAAATGAAAAGTGTTGATCTTACAAAGATGCAGCTCATGGCATGTACTAACAAAGGGCGCCTGACTGAATTAACTATAAAGGATACCGATCTCTGGTATTATTCTATTCTCTGAAATGATTAAAGTAAGTGGCCCTGATTGCAACAGAGATGGAAAAAATTGTCATTTTACCACTTTTTGGAGGCTCAGCGCTTTTCCTCCATGCCTTGAATATTTTTTAATCAAAGTTTCCGTTGTTGTTAGAGAGGCAAAGATGCTAATGAACAGCGCTTTGAAATGTTCACAGCTATTTTCCGAATGCCTCATTTAGTTACCTTTCGCTAAAGAAGTCATATTTTTGTTGAGTTCGTATGTTCCTCTTGCTGTCACGAAGCTAACTAAAATTGCCATGGTCAGTACGTTAGGAGAAACAAGTGATTAACTTTTCGTGATGATCTGTCCAACCGTTTACTGTATTTATTTTCTTGGCTGCTTTCTTTTGGTTACGTAACTCAAGTATGAACGAATCCTCATTAAATGTACAAAATTGTTAAGGGTATTACGAGACTAATTGACCAAATTTTTTTAGTCCGTTTTCTTGTTTTTATCTCCGTCTGTTTCTTTAGGTATTTGCCAGAACATGAGTCAAAAAGTTATGCACGGATCTTCATGACGTTCCCAGTAATCGTTCAAAATGTTAGAAGGCACATATGATCACATTTTGGGATAATCGGCTTGTCGGTTTTCGGATTTGACTATACACCCCGCTAACACACGACGTAGAATCAACGTTGCGAGCTGTGACTCTACGCGCTATGCATGTTGATTTTTGGAATCAAGATAATGACGTGCTAACGGCGTGCAGGGCACGTCCTTTGCGCCTTGTGTCGGGCGTTCCCTTAGTATGTTGTGTTACAACGTGCTGAATACGTCCCTGGCACGTTATGATTAGATGTGTTAAAAAAGTGCCCAGCACGTTGTGATACGACGTACTAGCAACGTCATCTGAAGCTGAGTTCACAAAGTCAACTAGCTATGAACGTTGTCTTAACGTCAGCCCGTTGTCTCACACCATGTTTGGCACAACGTGCTTACAACGTTATCTGGAGTCCACAGTTCGACGTGCTTAGTACGTTGAGCCACAACAACACGACATGCTATCTACGTAAAAGCAAGGTAAAATTGTTTACTGGTCAGTGGGTATGTTTGTCTTAGTGTTTGTCAGAACATAATTCGAAAAGTTACGAACGGATCTTCAAGAAATTACAGAAGCTCTTATCAATGTTAAGAGTCACAATTGACCAAATTTTGATGACGACAAAAAATATCTGTTCCAGGACCAATTTGATGTTTTTGTCAACAATGCCCTGGCTTTACGGAGGTATGCGCTCACATAGTGCTGTAGTTTCTAGTTATTTATATATATATATATATATATACATAAAACTTGGACACTAGCATCATTATATTTTCCACAGTTTTAGCTTTCACTTTGCACTGGACCGCTAAAAAACGACTCGTAAGAAAAACATTATGAAAGAAGCCTTATATGATAAGTGTCTCATTTATGGTTAATTAAAGTTCTACTTATAAAGTATAGTAATAAAAAAGCATAACGAGTCTAAATCAAGTCGTCTAGAGAAAATTAGCGGAATGGTGACATGAATGAAATAGTTATTTTAATTTTACAATTAAAATTACGTATAAATCATCTACCTGCTCTAAACAAAATTAATTTAATGTGCTTTTATAATCTACAAAAGGTAAAAATATCTCTCTACTAATATTTATATTACAAGTAGTACTAGTGTAACCTTAATTCCAAATTATCGTTGGGGAATTTCCAGCTTTCATGGTGGCTGTCATATTTCAACCATACAGAAAGAATGCACTGTATCACATTATCTTCGTTTAAAATAATTTTAAAAACTCAACGCTAAACTTTCCTTTAGATAAAGCACATAGTGTGCTTTTTTTCAAGCATTCCTAACTGTAATAAAATAGATTGTTTCTTGTAGGGACAAATTTTGTAGAAATGATGTAAGAAAACTACTGATATTATGTTCATCGAGCACTAAGCATGAAATGGTAATTAGAAGTATTCATGTTAAGCTGCTCCTGAAGAAATTCGAAGTTGACTATAGCATTAAAGAAGATTTAGGGAGCGTTCGATTGACCAGAGATTATAACTTCAAGGCTCATGACAGGTGTGCAATGGATTCGACCTGCTGATTCGAGTTTCATGAGCTGACCCTTCATCGACTGCCAGTGAAACTTTCATGAATTAAATCTTAACCTGTAAAAGGTGCTTATCAGTCGGTTCAGCATAATCGGGATATGTCAAATAACTGCAACGCGATTTAGAGTGGCGAACACTAGGTTCCTGCCAGCAGTTCCGGGCAAATCCAGTCGACTGAGCTTAGCCCATGTCGATTTTAGAGGCCCAATCGAACGTGCTTTTACCACTTTGAGGACCAAGTTTCTGTTTCTCTCAGATTTTTGGAGATCGTCTTAAATTGTAGTCCTCCGACTACCGTCTCATAGTCTCGGCGCTTATAGGTCCAAAAATCACTGATCCCCTTCATTATTTAGAAGCCTACTTTTTGCGAAACGGGACACGTGACGCCCAGTGGTCCTTAAAGGTTTAATGGAGAATGAAAAAAAGCGTGTTAAAATATTTTATAACGATGATGAAATGGCAAAAAACATGTGCATCATGCAAAAATGTCATGTTTTCCTGGAGCTTTGTGTCATCTGCTGCTACTCTATCACGCATCAGTTCAGCAGTCTGCCTATGGACTTTGAGACTCAGAGCAGGAAACCTTCCAACGTCCGCCCGATATATGGTACGTTGTCTTAACCTAACAACATCTACAGTTGCTATTTGAAGTAATACAAGCATAATTAAAAATTAGTCCATATTTTAACCTATTTCTTTCAAAAACCCCTTAGTAACTACAAGGTTTAAGACCGGAGAAAATATGGCATTTACCCGCCTAAAGTAAGGGGTTAATAACTCAAGGGAATTGCTCGCTGACAAGGAGAAGGTAAAAATGCGAATGTAAAATAAACAGAAAATTATTGCTGTTACAGAATTGCAGAGGAACCATTCGGCGAACGGGACTTGGATGTTCTCTACAATGGCAATGGCTTCCTCTTTTGCTGGTAAAACCCATAAAATCAATCATCAATTAAATTCACAATGCCCTGTTTATGGTGGAATACTACTTTGCACCTAATCCGTGCATATGTGCACGTGAATTTTTGTCCACTTAAGCAGCTCCTATAAAATCCAGGCTCCAGATTTATTGATATAGACACAATTAAGCTTGAAAGGCTCTGCCCATATTGTATCTTACTGTTACCACATAAAATTTCATTTACGAAACTCAACTACCCCTAGGTGTGTGAAAGATCAAGTGGCATACAACAAGCTCTCTTATTGGTCAGGCGCACAGGAGCTTGCTCATAGCGTTTTACATGCACACTTACTAATGCGGGGTTCATGATCGTGTTTTTATGAAAATGTAGAGATGTTATATACTATAAGTCAGAAAGTTCTATAATGTTATAACTTTAGTGAATCTGGTCCATGATCTGTAACAAGAAATTTGCTGATAAAGCTTTTACAAGCTTCATAATTCGCACTTCCACGAAGATTTCTCTGTTGAACCGGTTAAATGGTCCGCTATTTGTTAATTTAACGTAATATATATGATGCTAATTACTATTCAAAGATAGTTCACTTATCCCTTGGCAGATAAATTTTGAATTTGTATTAGCCATGCCCATAACGGCTGGTAATTAAATGACCTGAAGTAATGGCCAGTTAAATTTAACTAGCACCTATACGGTCAATAAAACAATTGTCTTTTTCTATGAATTTCAGCATCGGCTATCACAACAACCATAGTTCTTTTCCCACGCAAGAAGATCCAGCAGCTGCTGGATGTTTGGCTTCTGTCACCTACCATGACCATTCCCACCAACACTCGAGAGGAATCGGAATGTGTTCAGCAGATGCAAGAAAAATTGTCGAAAGGGCCATTTGTAATAAGCTGTTTCAGAACCTGGCTGGTCATATGCTTTTTGACTTTCCTATCCACTGTTCCATCAACATCGTACCAAGACGTCATGACATTCTTAGCAACCTTGGTAAGTATCATACTTATGTGGCCGAGTACTTGACAAGGTGGCACGCCTTATTTCAAAACCTTTTCTTTCCCGGTGCATCATTTGATCGTTTTTTTTTCATATGCATACTTCCAAAGTTGATTATAAGAGAAGTGCTACAATATCACAGGACGATATAAACCGATAGAAGTTAGGTGTGACTATTTCGTCACGACTACATTGCCTATAACAGAGTCATCACTGCAAAGGAAGTTTTAATTAAATGACGCAGATGTTGCGTATTTCTTTTTCAAAGCATCTCTTCATGACGTGATAGAGAAAAAAAACTATGTTATAGTATGCTAAGTTGATTATAATATGTACTCTAATGCAGCCATTGAAAAGAATTAAGTATACATAGGCCTATGTTAAAAAAAAATAAAGCTTTTCAATGAGACCAGACTCACCTCCCTGTGATTGATGATTTTTTAATATTGAATATGTTTTACCACAGATTCGTCATTTACAATAAATATGAATTTGCATGATATGAGTGTATATTACCTTGTTTATCCGTGCCTTCTCTGCCACGCTGTGTAAAGCAACAATATGGGTAAAAACGTGACCAGGTTGCTGGTGTCGAGTGTAGAATCAAGCTTATGTCTGACAAAATTTTTGCTTTGCTAACATCGAAATCTAAGCAACGAAAATACCTGTAGCTTCTTTACCCCACCGATGCATCCTGATTTTTAGTGTACTTCCAAATTTAAACTTATCTGACTACATTTGAAAATTAAGTAAATGATCAGATGATCGAGGGAATAAAGCCCCTGTTACACGGGCGAGCCAACATTGCTCGGCAAACACGAGGCTTCGCCTGGCAGCACAATCGTCATTCAAGACCACTTTGTGTTCACGTAAGCTTTCCTGCGCGTGCCTCCACTAAACTGAACACTACCTAGGCTAACCTAACCTAGCCTAACCTAACCTAACCTACTCTTACCTAACCTAACCTCTTTACCTAACTTTCTAACCTTACCTAACCTAACCTTACCTAACTTAACCCAACACAACCCAACCTTACCTTACTAACCTTATGTAACCTTATCTAACCTTACCTAACCTTACCTAACCTTACCTAACGCTACTTAACGTTACCTAACGTTGCCTAACCTTACCTAACCTAACCTAACTTAATCAGCGATACCGCGAGGAGCGCGGCGCACCAACTTGAACACCGCTCACACGCACACGATCTGCGTACACAAACACGCACACAAATCGTCGCGAACGACGATAGCGCAGCCGGGTGGGTACACATGTGGTATCAAATTACTTGAATTTTTCATTCAAGCAGAAAACTCATTTGCAAAAGGAACAATTTGAGTCGAAAAAAAATAACGGCTAGAACGAAATTCTGAAATTCTGGAGTTATTTGCCAGTCAGTTGTATACTGAAGAACATGAAGCCCTTTTTTCCGTTGATTTAAGAATCATCTCAGAACAGCTGATGCTGGGAAGTTAGAAGATTGCAAATCAGGATGGGTAAGTGTGTTGACAGAACTGTAGATATGTATATTCATAGCTCTGATTACAGCGTTGGCAGAGCAAGAAGTCCATTCAACTCTTACTTTCCGATGGCGTTCCCATCATTTGCAGCCTTGTTTAATTTTAACCAGTCGCTCCTTAACAACGAAGCAAGACATAATACCCACAGATTGCAACCTGACCTAGTCTTCGCCTATTTCTTCAAGCGTCACAGGATATGGATAGATTAGACAATAATGAAACAATTAAATACACAACGGTCGTTATTATGTTGTAGATGTTTTACCTGCTAAAGTGGTTAAAGAGCCTTTTATCTTTCACTTTACAGAGTGTGCAGATAATCATGCAGCTGAAGTCAGACATCGGTGCCCTACTTTACCTCCTGCTGGCGTCATCAATCGCAGACTGCATGACTTCCTTTAACTCCCTGTTGAGAGTCACCTTGCCAACTGCCAACGGAAAAACTCTCAGAAATTACAAAAACTACTGCATCCGCATCAGGTATACTGGCCATTTCACAGTGTTTTTCTGTGGAGTTCAATGCCCTGTAATGTTGACAAACGTTGGTCTCTTGGATACGTCCAAGATAAGATATATTTAGCAAAACTTTCGTGCATATAGGCCATTACAAAGGTGCTCGTGGAGATTAGGAAAAATTAATAGTTTAAACATCTAGTACTCTCGCATGACCGCAGTAAAGCAGCGAGTGACGTCATGGTCCATGACAATCAAGTGCACCTCAGTATGTAGGTAACCGACAAGAAAAGATCGAGTGTTGTGTGTGAATGAGAAGCCTCCTGGGACTTTGATTCAACCGGTTTGAATAAAAAAGGCTGATTTGAGAGGCCTCATTTGAAATTTCCTTGATTCCCTCTATCCCAGAATTGTGCCCTCATGTAACAACTGACAGCATCGTAAAAGAATACCATTAGTTCAACTTTAAAAAAGAAGATAAAAGGTAAAGTCAACTTGACCGTACCCCCAACTGGGAAACCTGCATGCACTGGTTTGTGCTGCAGATATAGACCAACTGGCCGCAGAGAAGTATATGGCAGCAGTCGACCACAGATGTCTTGAGCTATTACGCCAGTGGCGGAAGCCTCCATGCGACAATATCTGCGACCCCCCACCCTCCCCATTGCTGAGGAAGATCAGTAACTCGCAGCAGTTTGCAGATCGGATGCTGACAAATCACATCAAGCGCGCTAAGAAAATACCCAGCTGGGAACTGGGCACGAACCAGCGACCTTGAGAGTCGAAGTCAGACGCTTTAGTCTGCCGCTACTGCGGCATAAAAAAAGACCGGGATTACAGGTTCCGCAGTAGTAGTGTCATAGTGATGTAACATAACTGACTTCGGGTCTATTTCGATAACGCCAAAGTTTTCATGAGAGCTTTCATTTTGAACTTATTGCCTTAACTTCAGTGCAGCACTATGCATAGTTTATGTAAATTTAAAGGTGTTATCGGTTGCTAAGCTCAATTAAGCCTTCGTCGAGTTTTGTCTTGCCCGGAACTTGAGAGGTTAACTGGCATCGACCCGTGCGTTCAGTGGTGATTCAATTCGCTAGCTCTTTCTACAATACCCTCACGACATACAGACTCGAAATATCGCTCCATACAGTCGAATTCTTAGCCGTCTGGAAGTAGCCAGGCTTCTTTTAACATTTTCGAAACAATTCTAAGAGACAAAGCCAACGCTACTGTTTGTAGGTTCCGGGAATTCGAAGCTTGTGGGCCTAGCATAGGCCCACAAGCCAATCGACAGTGTATTAACCTCTTATTTTTTTTCTTTCACTTCACAAAGAATCAGAATTCATTATATTTAACTTTTTTACAGAGACTGGAAAGTATAAATGGTTTTTGTTTTTCTTCACAGAGAATTGTAAGGCATAACTTTTCGTTTTCCAACAGAGATTGAGAAGTATAATTTTTGTTATTCCTAACAGAGAATCGGAAGGTATAGTTTTTTTATTTTTTAAAGTTTAGCTTTGTTTTTGTTGATAGAGAACCGAAAAGCATAATTTTTCTTTATCTATACAGATAATTGAAAAGTATTATTTTTCTTTTTCTTTACAGAGAATTAGAATGTATTAAACTAAGACAAATTTCAAATGATAAATATGTCGACTAATCATAAAGACCAATGTTTCGGAAATGATTATCATCCATCATCAGAGGATTGTAATTTTTTTGTGCAAATTTAAAAAAAAAAACACCGGATGAAGGGAGACATATTTATTATTTGAGAATTGGAAACCATAAATTTTCATTTTCTGTGCAGAATATAGGAAAGCCTAATTTTCCTTTTCTTTGCGGCGAATTCGAAAGCGTAATTTTTCTCTTTCTTAACAGAGAATTGGAAAGTATGGCGCAAAATGCACTCACCATATCTATCGGCGTCAGCCATGTCCAGAAATGTGTCAGCGTCATATTCGGAGGAGCAAATGTTGTATTTAACCTGCGTGGCAGCTCTGCGACTGTGATCACAGATGTCCTACCTCTGCTGTGCTACGGTTTTCTACTGTTGAACTATTTCTACGTTAGAGGCCAACGAGTGTGTGATGAGGTATGTGTTGAATGTTGTTTTCTGATTTTTTGTATGAAAGGCCAAGGTCATATTATGCAAGCGTACGCTCAACTGGATTAGCGAGTGAGTTCCTCGGACGTCACACACTAGAAAAGTTGGATGTGGTTCCATGAACGATGCGCTAGCTGTACCTTCGTTCTCTTACCAGGCTGCGTATGCGGTTCTGCACTGTGGTTCCGACATAAGAGAGGATGGCTGCAGTTGATGTACGTGTCGTATATGTTCCTCATGTACCATATATGTTTTTTTAAGAATCAAAAAGTTAAATTGCTGCTTTGGATAGCAGCAAGAGAAGCGAGAAAAAATATAATTTGTTTTACGCCGAGTAAGTATCGAACGTTAAATAAAAAAAAAAAAATCTGCCAATCGAAACCCACATTCAAAGTGTAGTATGCACTTCAGTCCTTCGGGGAAACCTTAAATAAAGAAAGTTGATATCCAAAACTTTTACGCCTAGTCTTTCAACATTTATTAGAATAATTATGCTGACCATACAATATTTCTTCTTCGAAAATGAGTGTAAAGGAACGCTATATAGTGACGCTGCACGTTTTCTTCCAGCATTAATTTTGTTAAAAGACGAATACTGACCAAATAATATTTCTTACTCAGAGATTATTGCAGACGCATGCCGTAAGAGGCTATTTCGTATTGTTTACAATGGCTAGGTCCGGCAAAGAATATTGCTGGCTACGTCTTATTTTCTCTATCGGCTCCTGACTGAGGAGAAACATTTTACGCTGGCACATTCATATCTTTTCCAGGTGGATGAAACGAGAAAAATTCTCTACTGCAATGAAGTTCAGAATGATGATGCAAAAAAGCAAGTAAGTCAGTAACGAAATTTCATCATCCACATTTTCTCGTCCTTTCCGCAGTATGAAATACTGGAAATAGTGGATAGTTCCGTTCAATACATTCCGTTAGAAACGCCCCATTTCTGGTCTTCGGCATACTCTCTCTTTAGATAATATCTCAGGAATCGTTATGCTATTGATGTATGCAATTTATCTCTGTATATCAGGTACGTGTCGCGATGAAATTCTTAGGCTAGGTATTATCAGAGCATTCATTTGGCAAAACATTAAAATAAAAACATCTAAAACTGATGATAGAGTTCTTGCACTGCAGTCTTACTAACCATCATAATTTTTGAAAAGAAACATGTAACCGCTCTGTAGCATCTCATTCTTATTTAGCTTAAGCACTGCCTACCTATAGCTGAACATATAAACGGTGCATAAAGATCCGAAACAAAGCAGAAATAATTTTCTGGCCTTTGTTATTATCTCTTCCAGGTTGCCGAGTTTCGATGGGCAGTGCTACCAGATTTCAAGCTTACAGCAGGAAGCATGGTGTCCTTCACCACATCAGGCTGGTGGTCGGTAAGTATGTCTAAAATACACGAATGTGACTAATTTCAACAGTGCGATAACCTTTCCTTCTTCACCGTAATAATCACAAGAACATTACTTCTCATACACATACGACACGCTGTAGAGATGCGAATGAGGTTCTTCCTAGTAACAGCCCTAGTAATATTTGGGGTAGCCGTTGTGTCGCCCAGAAGCTGAAATTGTGGTTTTCGATTCTGCAGTGACCCTAATATTTTTGTTAGTGGAGAGTGTGGTGCGTGTGTCCATACCCTGAGCACCGGGGACAATTACTGTTTCGGGGCTGAAGGCTCAGTGCTTGTCAGGGTGTCGGCGTTTAGTATTGAGCTATGCCGGGGGCTGGGATTTTTTGCTTGGTCTCTATTGTTTTTGCTACGCATGAATGTTTTCTGATAAAAGCAACGGACTTAACAGTAATGAACGACAAGAACTCCGAATGGACTAAACGTATTATTTAGCTAACTAGAGTGCACGCGCTATCAAAAATAATAGCGAGGCATTTCCGATGACACTTCTTCACTGATCATAATTTTCTCATTAGTTTCTTATGTAGGGAGCAGTGCAACTGCCAACTTGAATTATGGTAAATAACAGATGTGCATGTTAGGCTGAACAACGCCAACCTTTCATTCGATGATATACTGAAAGGCGATGCTTTTTCTGCCTGCATTTGATATCTCTCCTAATAAATACTGAACTCTGTATCCAGGATACTCGATGGTTGTATATAACTTGGGAGGTCCTTTTCAGCGAAAAGTTTTTGTGCTGAAAGAAGAATCCAAATTGAAAAAAAAATATTTGCTGCCAAGAAATCTTTGCGTTCTTCACCCGCCTGCTGACCGCTGAAGAATAGCTTACCATTTGCTTCGATGATTATATAGTCAATAAGAGCATCAACATAAACTCAGGGCAGCTGAAGTTGGGATGAAAGGAAACTCAAAAGAGAGTACAAATCACGATGCAAGAGAGAGGTTAGGAAAACAGTATGTATAGAAATTGAGTGGAATCCTACGTTGGCAAAGAAAATACTGCATTTAGATATACGTTTGCCATCATCGGCAGCCTATTTTCGACCTATCGGTGTTCAGTGAAGCTTGACAATTTGACCACAGTCTCCAGCCTAGGCTAATTTTTGCTGTATTTTAAAGCGTGACAGAAAATGGATAGCTAAACAAACAAATACACAAATAAACAAACAGATAAATACACTTCAGTTTTTATCAAAATATAGATTCAAAGATGACTTTACTAGGCACTGCAGCTTCCAATATCTAACGCCATGCACAGCTCTGTTAGTCTGTGTGGAAGTAGACTGCTTTAGTTTGTCCTCTGGGATGAGGAGATTGTGCCTGCAAAGTCATGTACATAGCAGTGGCTAATTGTTGTTTGTAATGAAATCAAAATTAAAAATTTGTATGCTAGTTCATGAAATCTCTCGGTGTCATAGTTGTGAAGATTTAGAACTTGTTACAGTGGGCAACCGGTAGCATAATCTACCAAGGAAGTAGATTGAAATTTTGTGGTGGATATAAGTTAGTGTATTTTGATGCCCAAACGTAGCGGTCAATTTAAGCAAAACGAGTAGTTATTTAGTTAAAAACTTGGATAAGTAAATAAAGCAAAGCACAGTTCAATGCTCCTTAAGAATTTCGTAGTAAAAAAGCTGCTGTCACTCGTTCATTATGAACGTACACATAGAACATACATTGAACCACTTTTTTCTTCTCTCACTGTTGCCTTATGGAGAAATAAAATTATAATATTGGCAATGTGACGAAATAAAAAATACTAATACTCAAATCACCAAAAGATTACCAGTAGAAGTACTTTAGCAGGACGGTCAGCTTACATAATAATACGATGGTACAAAATTCTGAAGCGACAGTTTTCGGTACCGATTTAGACCATATACTCGTGCTTCTCTACTTCAGCAGGACGGCCATTTTTGCTAGGAAATGCCATAGTATAGAGTGCAAAAATAATGTATCTCTGCTGCCAATGACGTACTTTTGTACTTCAACAGGATGGCCAGTTTTTGTTCACTGTGAGTGCCGTCATGCTTCAGCTCTTCGAGACTGACAAGACCGAGGTGAACAGCAGTAGTGCTGATTGCAGCGATGGTCAGCTGCAGGGCTGAATAAAGTCGCAGTGGGTTCAATTTTTGGAAATTCTATTCATATAAAAAGTACTTACCTACGACCATATAGTACTGTTGTACCGTATATAAGGAATGGGTATCCGTGTAGAGTAATATATTTATATTATTATAAAACACTTGAATCAATGTTCACAATATACACAATATAGCATATATATATATATATATATATATATATATATATATATATATATATATATATATATATATATATATATATATATATATAGAGAGAGAGAGAGAGAGAGAGAGAGAGAGTGAAAATATCAATAAACACTGGCCAGGCCGAAGACATTGTCTCATTTCCTTATATATTATTAATTTTATTTCATTTACTGCTAAAATCAGAATTTCTGTCAACCGTAAGATTGGGAGTCTCCCGCCGTAGGTTGTGTAAGAGAACGAAGTCTTCTTTAAGAAACATGGTTTTATTTGAGTCAAAAATGTAATTTCTTGGTTTTCTCAACAGTAAAATTTGTGCATCTCCCGCCCTCTGTACCGTAAGAGGACACATTGTCCAACAATATTGTCAAATTTCTGTCACTACAATACGACTATGACGCTGAGGCTTATTCTATACTGGATATTTAGAGGTAAGACTGCGCCTCACTGCTTACATCACGACTTATTGCGTGGGTGTGGTGTTAAAACTAGGAAAATAATAATAGCGGAGTGCTGGTGCAAAAGTACAAGCCAGGCACGATAAAGTTGCCCGACACCTTCGCTGGATCCTCCTACGGATCCATAATTTCCCGGTCAGTGATAGTTGGTACGAGCACGAACCCGCGCCCGTGGTTGAAAACGAAGCCGTGCAGATCTACTGGGACAGGAGGATGGAAACTGATACAGTACTTCACGCCAACCGACAGGACATCGTCGTTAAAGACAAAAAGGAGAAGTCGGCAAAACTGATCGACATTTCAATCCCCTTCGACTCCAGAATCGTGGACAAGGAAGCGGAGAAGAGGGAAAAGTACCGTGACCTTGCCATCGAACTCCAGAGACTATGGCAGATGAAGGTGGACGACGTCCCAGTGGTCATCGGAGCTCTGGGGGCAATGTGTAAGAATCTCAAGACTGCCCTGCAAGAGCTGAAGTGCGGCCATCTCCACCCAGGAACCCTCCAGCAGAGCTCTCTGCCTGGAACAGCGCACATCATTCGCAAAGTGCTCTGAGCCTTAGGTCGCGGGATGTTACCCGGCGCCAGAGTGTAGAGCTGAATATCGCTCAACCGATCCAATTTGGGTCGTGAAATCCCTCGATAAACTTCACAGTATTAACGAGGCTACTTCCACTAGCAAAGGATAGCATTTCAAAATTAAATAATCTGAAATTATATTTAAGGCCAATGAGTTCGGTCGGCAAAACACTGTTGCACTTTTCCTGTTGTTTTATTAATCCTTAATCCAATTAAGTGCCATTTTTTTTAAAAAAAAGCCCAATGTGAAACGTGCCCATTGGGATGTAGGGGAAATAAAAATACGTTTACGAAGGAGGAACCTATATTATATCACAATCAGTACATTGTTCTCACAGGGTCTATCATAGACTATTGATCATCGCTCAGATAGTACGCCTACACAAACTCAGGGCAGTTACCCGACCGCGCCTACCACCCATATTACAACAGCATCGAACTACGGCAACTAGGATTGGATAGAATTCATAAATATCCGACTTGTACTGACTTCAGCATTCGTACGTTTCATTCTATATACAATTTATGTGACAGCAAATGTTTGCCAAATGTGGCCTTTTCTGTTATACGGTTTCACTTAAAACTTTATTAGGGTTCATTTCAATTAGGCGTTTTTGCTTTATTTCCGAACATGACTAGATTAACAAGGTGAGATTTAAATCCTTAAAATCTTATAACGTACCTACTTGGAATAGATGCGGCAGTGAAACTGGTAAACTAGCCATATACTACTCGTATGTAATAATTTTCTCGATCATTCACTCTTTGCATCTACTAACATGGCAATTTTGAGTTGGGATAAGTGAACTACGGCTGACTTGTCTGGTGCAGGCAACCCCAGGGGGCCTGTGTAGGCTATCTCAATCATAAACTAGGCCTTCGGGACGTCTCTCTTTCGTGCCCACTTAGCTTCCTTCCCGATTTCATACTTCTACTTACTCATGCTTTATTCTGTTCTTCCTCTTCTTTCCCGACTTTCTGTAACCTTGCACGTTGATCCTATGCGGGAAAACCTTTTTGCAAGGGTTCCCCATTTCGCTTGGCATACTATGTGTCCCTTGATCTTTCCTCAGTGATATCGTTCTGTTCGGAAACGGAGGCTTAAACTTCCTAACTACAACCAAGTAACTAACTTGTCCGGTACTTCAAGCATGATAGGTGTGTTAGAGTCTTAGGCTCTACCCAAGAATTGATTACCTCCAATACTGTTGGAATCCCCAGCAAAATCAGATTACTGCTCACGTACACCGGTAACGAAAATTCCTTGTAAAGAAACCGGCACTACAGTCTGAAATTCTGGCTTAGCTAAGCTGGACTTCACCGTATTGAATCTATTATACCCTGATTGATAATTTCTGCATAAATGAACATTCAAGTGCATGAATTAAACCATGAAGATGTCTAAGACCAACATACATTATTTCATATACAAATTAAAGACGACTGCAGTAAGAGAAACTGCTCAAGGTGACTCGTGGTATATATAATCTAAATAGTCATGTTTAACCATGAAGATTGCGAGAAAGTTGTAGACAAACATAAGATAAATATGGCGTAAGTCAAACTCCTATTATTTTATGAACAAAATGAGAAGCATTTGCTATAAGAGTTTCCGAAGCTGCCTGATAGTATATGGATAATGATGTTTGCTACTCAAACATGGCTATAATATGAGACGAATTTTTCAGCTTGTTTTCTATTTGCTAAATAAACAGAACCGCTGCATTCAAGTATCTATTGATTGGGAACCTATAAGAATTGCTTCCTTGTAATGCGGGCAGTAAACGCTTGAGTTCCGAGTGATAAGTTCCTCTTGAAACCTATTCGAGCATTACGCTGTTTCCTTTATGTGTGTTATTTTGTAGCGTTCACATGTGATGCTCGGTAGTAGAAGAACAGATGGAAATGCGTACCTTTCTTAGACGTAGTTTATTGCAGATTTGAAGAATACATCAAGCTTTCCTCTACGACACCCGATTTGGCGGCTACCATTGTTTATTCTTCTATTTTCTTCCATTTTAATTTTTCGTCTCATAGAGATGTTCTGCGCCTTGTTTCCTGCTAGTGGTAGCGCACGTGCCAGCCTTGAGACTAATGAAAGCCTCGTGAATTACCTGCAAGCTGAAAAATTTCAGGCAGAGAAGCTGAGATGAAAATCATTGAGAATCTGGCGCTATGTTACTGAATAAGGGTACGCTAGTGATCCTTCTCATACAACTACTGCTACTGCTTCAGTCGACTGATATTTCCAGGAAGCAAGGAATGCAACGGGAGGATTCAATAGGACTAAAATAAAACTTAGCCGTGACCGCACATAACAAATTTGCGTCACATCGACGAGTCGAAGTATTTGAGTGCGGGACCTGAGGCCTTCGTATGTTGTTTCCTTGAACATATCACCGTATTTTTTCGATTTATTTCATTCAATCTCCCGCTCATGACTGGCTAGCAACTTGAGCTGGAAAATGCCGTAAAATGTCGCCAAGTACAGAAAGTTCGAGCAATAGGCTAACTGTTACTGTGGTTTATCTTGCATACAGAATTGGCTATAATGGTGTTTAAATTTGTTGGAAATAAATAAATATATTCTGTGAAGAGCACTGTGAACTGAACATGGAGTGTACATATATGGCTTCAATCAAGAAAAAGAAGTTAAATCAGGTCCCCGAAAGGGAACAAATTCAGCGCTAGTGCTGTAAAAGTTTCCACCAGCAAGCAATGCAATTTTCTATAGATAATTGCTAAAGTAGTATATGCTAAATTAGTATATATTATCTTAATTTATTTATACGGTAGAGATGAATTTCGCAATTTAAGACCTTTTTTCTGGTTAAATAAGGTAAAATACTCCTAGGCTGGGAATTATTTTACTTTCATTTACGCATGATTTGCAAGATTTTTGTTGTGTTCAGTATGTAAATTGGGTCAATTTAAGACAATTTACATGAATAACGTTTTCGTCGCATATGCTTAGTTTTCGAGATATATGACTTTGAAGTTCCCATTGTTTTTTATGGGAGAAAATACCGAGCGATTCCATACAAGCGAAATTAGGGTTGGGTCAGGTAAGGTTAGGTTAGATAAGGTTAGGTAAGGTTAGGTTAGATAAAGTTAGGTTAGGTAAGGTTAGGTTAAGTTATTCAAGGTTAGGTTAGACAAGGTTAGGTAAGGTTAGGTTAGGCAAGGTTAGATTAGGTTAGGCAAGGTTAGGTTAGGTAGGATAATGTTAGGTTAAGTAAGGTTAGGTTAAGTAAGGTTAAGTTAGGTTAGGGAAGGTTAGGTTTGGTTAGGTTAGGTTAGGTTAAGTAAGGTTAGGTTAAGTAAGGTTAAGTTAGGTTAGGCAAGGTTAGGTTTGGTTAGGTTCCTTTTAGGTCGTTAGCAAGCCTGTGATGACATCGGCTATTTTCTCCCATAGAAAAACAATGGGAACTTCAAAGTCTAGCATTTCAAATACTGAGCATTTGCGGCGAAAACGTCATTCATGTAAATTGTCTTAAATTGACCCAATTTACATACTGAAAGCAACAAAAACCCCAAAAAACATGAGTAAATGAATGTAAAAATTTACCCTAGGCTGCTCAGAGATAGATACGTCGGTGATGACGTCACTTTTTATGCTAATTTCTCGTGAGTCCTCCCGTTACGCTCTTTGCTTCCTGGATATTTCTGTTCGTTGGGATACGACGAAACATTCAAATGTTTTAATATGTGAATGTTGGGCTAAAGATTACATGTGAATCTGCCTCTTCTGAAGTCATTGATTCTCTGCATTTCCGTACACACAAACCCTTGTCCAAAATCTTGAAGTCAGGCAGCTGTCGATACGTGCAGAAATTGCTAGTCGTGCATTTGCATCCCAATGCTTCAACCCTGTACATTGTTGTGTGGTCAAAATTGCATAATTTTTTACACCAATTTAAGAACATCTAAATAGATTCTTCAGACTAGTTGAGTAACGTTGAATAAAGTTAAATGATACGTTAATTGAAGCTTTCTCTACTTCTGTCAGCAGCTTGAGCGATATTTTTAGTTTGCATTAATTAAAAAAAAGATAATAATGGTTTCAATATCTGCAGAAGAAATAGCGTTGACATGGTGTCAATTAGAATTGTTGCGAAGTTGCACACCTTTGTTTATACCAGGTTATTAAACGAAAAACTGGCAATATGTTCTGTATATCTAAGTAGCACAAAGTCACGATGACATATCATCAATTAAAAGATACAAGTCTATGTAAACATTTGACAATTCCCACCATCTGCTGCTTCATTGATGCAGAAACGGTACTAAAAGCAAGGCATATAAGACAAAAAATGCATAAATCTTTGTGTGTGTTGTTGATAAAGTTACTGTGTTTCTTCACTAACAAAAAACAAATTACTTAAAGAACAGCATTGTAACAGCCCTGATTTATTGCAGTACCAGTAAAATAAACCGAAACTGTAGATAATGAGCCCAGCTTTTCAACTCTGCAAGTGGCTCAAATAATAACAACATCATTAGCTATATTATTCACAACAGATACCGCCTGTAATTTTCAATATCTGGGCGTAAAAGGCGCATAATAGTGGAGGATCATAGCTACGTTGGTTCTATATTCGGTCACAGTAATGAATGGAATCATCGCTTCGCGAGTTCATTTTCTGCTTATTATGGCATTTTTGATGGCAGCGGTGCCATATTACCCCAAGAAACGGAGGATTTCAGCCAAACAAGCCTCCAAGATTTTACAGAAGCTTGGAAATGACCAGGATAAATCAGTCTGCGATTTACGGTCCAAGATTTACCGTAAGTATTTTATACTAGATACTTCAAGAAATACTAGGGTACATAGCCTTCAACCTAAAGGCCAGTAATGGGTACTGGCTCCATTCAGTTTATGGAAACTGATCCACAAGTTGAGCCTACAGTCAAGTGGAGCGGATAACAATCAAAATAAGCGGCCGATCATCCATGATGAAATGATATTATCAAGTTGAGCATCAAATCATCAAGTTGATTGCTCAGTCATCCACTTAAGCGTCCGGTAATCAAGTCCGGTATGCGATCAGTAAATTGCCAAAAAAAATTAAAATTTTGAGCTTCCGATCGTGAATTTCAGTTGGAGATAATTAAGTCAAGCTGCTACTCGAATTCTTCCAATCTCATCCCTCTTGACGTTCAGGAATTAAATGCTCTTCTATCTCGGGGAATTACCCAATTGCCGAACCCACTCTATTTCCGAACAAACATCTATTATTTGAAGGGATTATTACACATAACTATCAAATAGATTAGATTAGATAGGCGGCAGTAGATGAACCAAAAGGGCCATTCCCAAAAAGACACCGGAACTTACGCCCCGGCCCTGTATGAGCTATTGCCATTATGTTAGTAGCATATATAGGACTGGAGAAAATAGGGGAAGAATCCCTAACAAAGAGACGATCATGAATGCACGCAAGCACGATCTAGAGCCGCTGATATGCGGAGCTTGGAGATGTCAAACTGTGAAGTTGGCGCGGGAGAGAGAAGAAGACGGATTAAGGTGGCCTCGGAAGCTTTGGCCGGTATGAGTTTGCGACTCATGGAGGAGGAGTTCTTAGCTGTGGAGGATATCTTTCCCAATGTATGCCAAGACGATTTTTAAACGAGTTGACTGACTCCGCACTAACAACATCGGAAAGGATTCTTTTCCAAATGCTGACGATGAAATACGTAAAGAAATGCTGACTTGAGATCGTTCTTCGAGCTTTATGCTTGAGTTTTTGACCGTCGTTTGTTCGGAAATAGAGTTAGTTCGGCATTTGGGTAATTGTACTATTCCTTAAGATGCGACTGGAGAGACGGACCAGCCAAACAACCAGCAAACCATGTAAAAAACAAATAATTATTATACAATTGAGCTATCCCCACTCTTTGATAATTCATACTGGGTATTTGTTTCCTCATCCAATGTGGTTATCTTTTCATCGAGTGCGTCTATTTGTCTATCTGTCTCTTTGTCACTTTATTCCAACATAACTCGAAAAGTTATGAACGGATCTTCAAGAAACTTACGGTAGCTGTTATTGTCAAAAGGTGTAGATGACTAGATTTGGTGTCGATCCAAAGGAAACTAGAGCACTCTAAGAACGCATACCTCCTCCAAGCAATGCAAAGGTGAAGAAAAATTCAAATGAGTTTTGAAGTTTGAATTCCTTTTTATTAACACAAAAATTTATTCGTTTGTGCCTTAATTTAGACAATAATAACAGCTTCTGTAGTTTGCTGAAATCCATTTAGTACTTTTAGATGTACGCTGCTAACAAACATTTGGACAAACGTTAGTCAAACACACAAACAGACAACCCGATCATCACCCAAATTTTATCAGTTATGTCTTTCAACATTACTAAATTTTCCTCTAAGTTTCATAAAGATCCGTTTACGACTTTTTAAGTTAGTTAGTCAACAAGAATAAAGTCAAACAAAGAGACAGTCGAATAAAAGAAGCGACACATCGTCACAAAAATATGGTTATATACTCCTCATGATATGCCCAACAACAAATTTCATATAAATGAATCGAAAACTTTTCGAGTCACGGCATTAAGAAAAATATACAGAAAATAAAACGGATCTTCATCAAAAGTTAATCTTCTGTTTGTCCTAACATACCCAAGAATCCCTGTAAATTTTGTTAGATCCGTTCGTAACTTTTTGAGGATCTTGGTGACAGGTGACAGACAAGGAGGGAGACAAAATCGGTGAAAACAAAACCTCCTTGGCGGAGATCATCATAGTTTAAGATCCAAATTGAATTTTTCAGTAACGTTGCATCGCTTAGCTGAAGTATGCTCTCTCAAAGCACTCTAGTTAATTTGTAATGTATTCAAATTAAATGCTTATGATATTCTTAAGATTGGGTCATTGATTCCTTATAATAAATTTTTTCTTCAAACTAAGAACAGAAAAAAATATGTTAGCGAATAAAACGCGTCTGATAAGCGAGTATTTTTTTTTGCGGACGTTTTTAGTATATAATGAAATGCGATGGAATTTATTTCAGCATATGACAGAGTATACTGTGTAATTAAGGGTAAGAGATGAAACTCTTTGCAGGACTCAGTCTACACACAACTGGTGGCAGTACCACGTACTTCTGCGTGGCCCAGTCGCTCATTGCAGCTTTGATGGCAACCCTTTCGACTGTGGGTATGTAAAAATGCGGAGATACATACAAGTGCGGGTCCTAAATTGAAAAAATATGCATTGATGGGATCTTTTCTCTATACCGATCCCACAGGCAGTCCGTGGAATGCCAGAAGCCAAAGTAAAGGTAAAGTCAACTTTGACTACACTCGCCACCGGGAACTTACAAGCTGGTTCGTGCTGCAGCTATAGGCCAACTATCGCCATATGAGTAAGTACAGCTGCAGCCGACCACGGGTCGCTAAGAACTATGGCGTCAACGACGGATTGTTCAACGACCCGTGTCTCCCCTACCCTCTCCGAGGAACATAAGTGCCTCCACGGCAGCTGTGCATGCGCATTTCTGGTGATTCAGTACAGCCAGCGTTGGTAAAAATAGTACATATTGCGATGAGGGGATAGTGCTGATTAGGTAACAGTGTGATCTATGCTCATAACAACTTGAGATTCAGAACGAGTCGTTAAATTTAGCTTTTTATTAGTTGAAGTACAGAAAAGACAACATGAACTAGGGTAGAGACCACTTTATCTGAAGCTGTCACAGTTTTATTCTTTTGACTTCTTCTAGCCTAAATTTGCCCACTCTCTAGTGACTATACAATTGTGATACCGCAACTGTCTCAGTGAGTGATAGATCAATTAGCCTAACGTGTTAAATGACCAATGACTGAATGTTTCAGACATGCAGAGGAATTACTCTGAGAATGGGACATGGATGTTTTCCACTATGGCTGTGGCTTTGTCGTGTTCAGGTAAGGATCATACTTGCACTAGAAATTCTATAGAAAATTATGTTCTACAGTGGTAATTGCCATTCTTCTTTTGCCGCTACGCCTACAACTTCGCTTTCACCTTCAATCTAATAGTATACAAGAACTTTCTTTATCGAGCAAAGCAGCAACTTTGATTGAAATGCATGTATTGGTGGCATACAGACGGACAACTGGGAATATTACTCCCATTCCCAAAGATCCAGTGTCGCCCAATGTCGCCAGTTACCGACCTATTACGCTGACACCCATTGTGTCAAAGCGTTCGAGAAATTGGTGGAGCGAAAGCTGCCCCGTTTTACTGAGGTTACTGAACTGCTGCCTGCTGACCAGCTTGGGTACAGAACTGGTTTGGGTTGGTGTAACGCATTATGTCTGTGTCATACCATTTACAGTCAGTGCTGGATTGTCGTTCTGAAGCACGCCTTATACTATTAGACTTAGGTGCAGCATTCGATAAGTTGAATCACAGAGGTCTGCTGTTGTGGGTGGCAATATTCTGTGATTTTATCTATTCTAGATATTCACTATGTAATATGGAACGAACTGCTGGTTAATGGTTGATCTTCGAGGTTTATGCTTGATTTTTCGACCGTTGTTCTGTAATCATTATTGGTTCCCAAAACGCCATAGATACATGAAAATTGTCAAATAAGATCCTATATACTCCAATATATAACCCAAAAAGTACCAAATAGAACCTAAAATTATGAACTAGAACTCTAAAGGTACCAAGTATTTCCTTAGCTGTTCCAAGTATAACTAAGTGCAAAATAAAACGATGTTTATGCAATACGATAGTCCATCCCCATCTCAGCTTCGTTAGGTGATTATGTGCTCGGAATATTTTGCCTTACCGATTTTATCTTTTGCGCTATAAACTTTGGATAATATCTATGATTCTTGATCCTTTACCAGCCCTTCAGGCGTTGGATGTCTGTCCAAGATTATTCAATAGGGCTGGGGTTCGCAACCGGGGGTACTCGCACTCCTTAGGGGAGCGACATGACCTTCAAAGGGGTGCGAAGTTTAGATAAAATCAAGTTGGATATATACAGAAATTTGTATAGAAATTTGGTGTAAACTTCATTCTTTATCAGTTATTAGATGAGTTATTATTTGATATTATTAAATATTATTATTAAAAGTGTTCTAGGTGTGCCAAGCTGAGAAAAGGTTATGAACCACAATAGAGGGGGAGATGCAGCTTTGAGCAAGACTGGTGGTAACGTTTGTACAGGACATTTGAGGTGAGATAGACAAATGAAACATTTGCATGCACCGAGATTATGCAAAAAAAGGAAAAAAAAATTGACACTTGAACGGAAGCAATCGAGCCATTTGTGCAAATGGCAGCCATTAAAAGAAATACATTAGGGGAGATGCAGCAGTGAGCAAGACTGCATGGTAATAACGTATCTAAAGGATATTTGAGACGAGTTAGATAATTGAGACCTACATGCATTCACCGAGATTGTGCAAAGAAAAAGAAATTAATTTCAGAATGAAAAGCTATCGAGTAATAATTGTGCCATAATTATTGGCAGCCATTACAACTAATACATAGGGCAAGAGCTCCGAATCATGGATAACTCGCGATGGCTGGGGTGCGAGATGATCTACCAGTGGGTGCGAAATCTTGGATAAAATAAAGTTAGACAAATAAATTTGTTCACAAATTTTACGTAAATTTAATTCTTTATCATCCGATGAGTACTTATTTTTGTAGGGGGTGCGAGAACATCGTAAAAGTTTTCCGAGGGTGCCAGGCTTGGAAAAGGTTGGGAACAGCTGCAATAGGGTTAGTGGGTTAAATAATTCCACTTTCTCGGTGTCAATTTCTTGTGGATTCCAGGATCAGTTGTGATTTCAACCGTTGTGATGTTTTCGCGTAAGAAGATCCAACAGCTGCTGGATGCCTGGCTTCTGTCGCCTGGTGTGGACGTCAGCATCAACACTCAAACCCAACCAAAGAATGTTCTTCCGATGCAACGGACACTGTACCAGTGGTCACTAGTCAGAACTTGCTTCAGCTCCTGGTTGATTATTTGTTCCGTGAGTGTGCTGGCCATCATTCCATCAGCGTCCTACAAAGGGACAGTGGAATTCATCCTAAGCACGGTCAGTATCCTGCGTAAATGTATGAAATGTGCACGAATGTGCATTTGATCTCAAGTGTAGTAATTATGCTATGTAATATTAAAAGGCGAACAGACCTGAGGCGACAGGACCAAAATTTTGTTTATAAATGGTTTCAACATCGTAATATGTAAATTATTCCAATGATGTATACTCTCATGTTGAGACTCAATAACTTTCAAATGTTTCATTTGATATCACTCATTGCTAAGTTAGTCATTTCCGATTACACATTTTCTATTTTCTGTCAATAAGCTCGTAATGTCCGGTGTGACACGTTTCAGTTAATCACATTGTCACTCATCAATAATTTGGTAACTTCACGTTCGTTTATATGCTTTTCCCCATCAGAACCTGCAAAAAATAATAAGCATTTTAGCCTGCTAACTTCTGGAGCTACCCTGAGGTACAGTACATAATACAACACAAAAAAATGTGGGATAGTTTATTACTGAAAAAAGAAGTATTTTGCAACTCAAACCAGACTAGGGATGAAAACTGAAAAATACCTTTTGCTTGTAATTTTGATCCTCTCGGAACATGTTACTGCACCAAATCGTTGTCTTTTCTGGTCAACAGAATCTGATACAAGGAGCATTGATGTGTCCGAACATACAAAAAGTATAAATAGATTTGTTCAATCATGAGCTGCTAACATTTTATTGATGATGCAAAAATTGATTGAAGTGACCGGCTTTTCAAAGTGAGACCCCTATTTCAACACTTTGGAAAATTGATCAGAGACTTGACGGAACCTCTTGAAAAAGCTTGATCGACAGATGAAGCAATGGAGCCCTATTTTAGGGTTCACAGCTTGAAACGGGTCATCCGATGTAAGCCAGTTAGATTCGGGGATGAATTTTGGTGCTTGTGTTCTTGTGAAGAAGCCCTGGTCCGATTCATGTTGTCTGAGGGAAGAGACACTGGAAGGAATAGAACCATGGAAGTTGGAGAATCAGTTGTGACTGGAATGGCTGTGAACTTTGAGCCAAAAGATAGCAGCGGTTTCGATCGTTGATAATTACTTCACGTCCTTGCCGCTCATTGAACGGTTGTGAATCTGAGGTATAAACCTCGCAGGATCTCCTGGAAAAGATAGAATTCGTATCATGCTAGTCACAAATTATTAGATACAAATGCTGATTTATGCCATTAGGCCAATCTATTCAATATTCATATATAAACGGAATTGTATTTTTATTTTCTTTAGTTTCATACATGGAGATAAAGTCATTTATCGCTCACTTTCTTATACTCTTTGATACGAGGAAACTGATTCATTATATAGGTTCTTAGCTATATGTGTACGTTTTTCCCATTTTTTGATAAATTTGTATGAAATAAACAACATATTTCCTTTACTACATGGAAAAATGTAATTGAATATAATATACACAACACTGAGGTGGAGCAATGCTTGCACGAGTGACACAAGCGTGCGCCTGTATCCAAGTGACAGCGTGACCCCTCTAATGCCCAGCGCCCACTCAGGTGGGCGGTCTGTAACTCACATAGAAAAAAACATTTTCCAGTTCTGAATTGAAATACATCATACTGAGACAAAATATAACTTAATAATGGAATATTGTCGATTTTGGGCAAAAATTGGACATCGTGAGTTCTCGTGGTTTAACGAGTTTGAACATCGCAATAAAAGTACGTTATTGCGAGCTAAAACTCACTCGAAAATAAGAGAGATGTTCCAAACTGTGCAGTTAGCACTTGCCGTAGAAGAAGTTTTGTGATGGCAGATTAGATTTAAGCCATTTTTGGACGGTTGAAATCTGGCCAAGGCGAAGTTGTGTCCTGTAGTGAGAAAATCGAATGAGTAAGGAGAAACGTTCCCGCGTTTCGACTCTCGTCTGCAGCGAGCCTAAGGAAGTCTTTCACTGCTCGTGGTAAAATCACGGCCATTTTCCCGTCATCTATACGCATTGTTTTATGTTTTAGAATCAAAATATATGGACAGCGTCTGTGCCCTGTAGAGTCAATAAAACTGTAAAGCCATTGATCCAGGACATGTGTTGTGAAATATTGCAGAGCTGGTCACAGCCTTCAGTTGTGCTGTGGAAGCGAGGATGTCGCGGCAACACTGTGAGCCTCTAACTGTGTGGCCTCTCCCTGTCGGCAATGTCTGCTGCCATTGCAAGCCACCGAGACTCGTGTGGTGGGAGAACGTACTGTGCTGCAAGCTCTCGGTTTTGGGACGACTCTAACTCTTCAATATATATGACTTCCAATGCTAAATGACTATTTGAATACCTTTTTCAGTGCTTCTTTTCAATACTTCTTGGTACTGATTAACAAAGCTGCAAGACAAGCATGTGGTGTAATTCACAGAGAGTAGCAGCAGATAAATTGGCGTCACTAACTGAAGGCTATCAGTGCCATTTCGTCCTGCATTGAGATTTTTTTTTTTTGTCTCGGTTAGACAAATCGATTAACCACCTCTAGCAACAGAAACTTTATTAAGTCACTTTCAAAAAGCTAAATAGTCTTCCGAGGACGTTTTTCAGCTGTGCGGTAAAGGGTGAAGAAGCTCTCGCTTGGGAGAAGGCGCATCCAATGCCATGCAATCACGTGACCATTATATGCGACGCTATCGGTGTATGATGCCGTCAGGGCTTGTGATGTCACCATAGTAAGACCGAACTAAGAAAGCTGCATACTTAATATCTTCTTACATTTATTCCAAACGAAAAAGTTCGAGTAGTATGACGTCACTCGTGGACGTTGCCCTCCCAGCTGAAAGTCCAAGTATAGGTAAAGTCAACTAGACTGAGGATCTCAATTGAGATCGAGTTCCACATGCACTAGTTCTTGCTGCAGATGCATACCCGCTGGCCGCAGCTAGAGGAGTACACAACTGTATTCAACCGCAGTGGGTCAAAACTGTGGCATCAGACATGTAAGGCTCATGCGACCTCACTCACCGTCCCCATTTCTAGTTAGAGTCAGCAACCCCGCAATAGTGTATGAATGCCGGGAATGCTGACTCAGCAAGCCGAACACCACAGGAGCTTATTTGTTTGGCAGAGTCGTCCCCCGTTAATCTCATTTAAAAATATGGTACACTAATATCTTCCCACTGAAATTATAAGTTAAAAAGGGCTGTTCTTGAATACGAACCGAGTATGAACTACGCAAAACTGTAGCATCACGTTATGTATTGTGCCATTTGCCTGGTGCAATGTTTGTTGCAGAACTGGTTTTCGCCCTCCACGACTCTATTTCTAGGTGGAAAATACATCCAATTTGTGATCTGAAAAGTACATGACTTAGGGTTTCAATCCTTGAGGTAGTCCATCAGCTCCCAAGTCCTTAAAACTCTCCCCATTCTTGTAATTTAAATTGGAGGTTTAATTACAACTATCACTGAGCTAAACTAAGAACTAAATGAAACCAGCATAACTTTAAACTCTATGAATAAGAATGAGACACTAGAAATGAAGTGAAATCATACGAAGTATTGCCGTGCTGCGCGACAATGCTAGATCGGGTATCGGAAACTCTAGAAGTGGTGTATTTAAAAGCGGCGCCCTGCACATCACAGTTGCATCTTTTAAAGCGACCGATTTATTTTGATGCCCAGGTTACACAGGCAGCTATGCAGTTTCGGTCAGACGTTGCAGCGCTGCTCTACCTCTTACTGACGTCAACCATTGCTGACTGCATATCTTCCTTCAACACTTTGTTACGGGCAACCCTGCCGACAGCCAACAGCCGAACTATCAGTAACTTCAAAAACTACTGCATCAGTCTAAGGTGACACTCAATAACAGGTATAGCGCCTATAGTTTTTCTTTAGTTCACGAGTCCCCAAATCACGTAGGCGCTAATTCAAGACTGCAGTTTTGAGACCACCCGTGGTGGTATCTCACGAGTACAAGCAGAAATTCATGTTTCCTTTAGAACAATGACTGTTGCCCTCAAAATTCATACAATTCTTTTTCCCAGCCTGAACAGGCATCAGAGTATGAAACATTGTATTTTACGTATAACGACATTCAGAAAAGACTGCGAGGTCTTAGGTGAGCTACGCATACCAAGCAATGATTGTGCCACAGCAGTTGCAACGAAAAATTTCAATAGTTTCACTGTGCAGGGATTAAGACTTCAACAAAATACTACGGTACATCCGAAATGTCACTGATATGAAAGTTATATTATTTAATAAATTATTGAATTCTTTCTTAAAAAATTGCCAGAGAGATCAGTGGTCAGAGCTTGCGTGCACTGTCGAAATAATTCGCTGCTGCATGGCTCCTGGTTTAAGCACTGGCTGGGTTGCCACTCAATAGAAAAAAAATAACCAGTATCATATCTCCAAACATGTGAGTTGGTGGGAGCGTCACCTTGATTTCGTCCGAAAAGCCACAGGGTTCACAAGGAGCGATATAGATTGAGGATTATGCGTAAAAGTTTCATGCGCATTCTGAAATGGTACCTATCATATTGACCATGAAGTATACAGAGAATGCAATGGTAAGCAAAATATGGGACAACAAAATAATCTTTTGTTCCCCGAATGTAGTAGTAAGTGTTTGAAGGTATTGCTGTGTTCTTACAAACACAACTGTGGTAAACCTAATAAAATTGTGTTTGAATGCATTGCTGTGTCCTTACAAACACTTCTGTGATAAACTTGATAAATCTGTTTTGAATGTATTGGTGCGTCCTTAGGAAAAGTACTGTGATAAAGCTAAACAATTCATGCTTGAATCTATTGATGCATCCCTACAAACACAACTATGATAAAACAAAAGATTTTGAGTTTGAATGTATTGTAGCGTCCTTACAGACGCAGCAGCTGTGATAAACCTACAATTTTTTGTTTGAATGTATTGTGTCTCCGTGAACACGACTGTAATAAACCAAAAAACTTAGCAAAAATGCTAGAAGTCAAGGCAGTTGGTTTAGCCAGTATCACTTGTAAACTTCCTGATATTTCGTCAAGGTTGCAGTAAATTAATATGCAGAGCCCTGATACTTTTTTTTTTTGTTCTTTCATAAAGATGACACAGAGGACTAAGACAATCTACTGGGTTGCACGGTGCCGGCAGCAGCTTGCATTAAGGAGGCAGGATCATACTGTAGGCTACGAGGACCCAACAAAAATATTAACTTGAACACTCTCAAAGCCCACACCCCTCCAAGCAAGGCATCGGTAACAAAAAACTCAAATTAGCTCTGAAACCATGATTTTCTCTGAATAAACACCAAATCTAATCGTTTGTGCCTGTTGATAGTATTGACAACTCTGTTATTTTCTTGGAGATCCGTCCAAACCTTTTTCAGTTATGCTGCTAACATGTATTCTAACAAACACAAGTCAAGCACACAAACGGACCTACCGATCAACACCAAAATTTAATCAGTTATATGTTTTATTAATACTAACATTTCCTGTAAATTTTATAAAGATCCATCCTTAACTTTTTGAGTTATTGCGCTAATAAGCATAGAAGAAAGCGAACGGACAAACAAATCACAAAAATTTGACCTTAAACTGTTTGTAATAAACCCAACATTTCAGATAAATTTCATGAAAATCCGTCGATTACTTTTTCACTTATGGTACTAACAAATTAAAGGCAGGCAAACAAACGGATTGACGGATCTTTACCAAAAGTAAATCATCTGTTCCTCCTAACATACCTAACAATCCATGTAAGTTTCGTCAGAATCCGTCCATAACGTTCTGAGTTACCTTGGTGACAGACAAACAAACAATAACAATAACATAACCACCTTGGCGGAGGCAACACCAATAACTGGGATTAATTCATAGCGTGATTGAAGGCGTTAAACGGGACGATGTTTTTTTACGCGGTGCTACTTAACTGTTCTCATTTGATACTTGCAGGCCAGGGCTTGGTCTGTTAAGATCTAGGCTTTTTTGTTTTCTTAAGTTTACTTTGTAGGGGCATAAATTAAATGCGATGGTGCTCTAATTAACACAACTAATGGTAGACCTGCATGCGAAACTATATTCTGTTGCTTTAGGGGTGGCTGACCTCTTAATAAAATCTTTTTTCTGGTACTACATTATTATTTTACCCAGAATTCTAAATAAGTGCGTTTATTTCCTCACTTTCATCGCTTTAGTGCTGGTCGCATCCCAGCTACGCTTTGGGGAGTCAAAAAGTCCACTTTAAAATTGGGACCTAGAATCCAACCTGTCACTGTTAAACTACTTTCTACACAAATCCAAAACTCTGTGACGCCAAGTTCGATGTCAGTCAATAAATTTTCAATTGTGTACACACATTTTTACAGAGAATTGGAAGCTATGGCTCAAAATGCATTCTGGCTGTCAATCTGCTCTAGCCACGTCCAGAGATTCATCAGCGTTATATTCGGAGGGGCGAGTATTGTGTTTTACCTACGCGGCAGGAGCGTCCCTGAAGCTTCTCTGATGGAAATTTCACCCCTGATTTGTTATGGAGTTCTGATGCTGAACTATTTCTACATCAGAGGCCAGCGAGTGTTTGACGAGGTAGATGATTGCTACAAAAATTGAAGATATGTGGTGTTATTCTTTTACTCTGATATTTTGCAAATAATAAAAATCTTGAGGGATAGGCCTTTAGTACGATACCAGACAATAGTACAGATCTTTTGAGCATTTCTATAATTATTACATCCAATTAAAAAGAAAAACATTGATTGCTACTTATTTATCAGGTTAGCTGATAAATAATGAATTTCTTTGCAGTTACTCTTGAATGATGAAAACTTGCAAATAATAAAATAATTTACCCGACTCTGTTATTATGGTACCAATAAATTCTGTATTGACTATTTACGGTGCTACTCGCATATTTCGGTATGGTAAATATTATTATTATTAAATATTAATAATATTATTATTATAGGATTCGAAATTCATCAGACTAATTGCTACTGTATGTTTTGATAGATTCTTAATTCTACCGCGATGAATGAGGCAAATAGAAACTAATCAATAGCAATATTTTGGTATAATACTTTAAGGCTAACAACTTCTTCAGCATTAGTATCAAGTAAAAGAGATTGTTCCTATCATGGTAAATTACTATTTTTCTCTACGAAAGAGTGCAAGAGATGCATGACGTTCAATGTAATTGCTTCTTCTACTGTCTTAGTTTAATCAGAGGTTTCAAATATAAATCTTCCAAACTTCTTGGCTTATGAAGCCTGATCCGGGAAGCGGGCAGACATTGTTTGATCGTAATTTATGTACGTCATCGCGATAGGACGCAGTATGTGCAGTAGATGATCTGCTAAGAGAGAAGAGTAGATGGGATACAACTTTTTACAGCTACATATTTCACCTATGCAACAGTCGCACTCTAAGGTACTGTTCAGTTTTTGTTTTGCTAGAAAATCATACCAATATTGCTTTTGACTCGCTCCACGAATTGCGTTTCGAATCTATTCGCAAAAATGTTAGCGCTGCAAAGCTGACGGGTACACACTAGCGACATTTGTATGAGTCACGTGGCCACCCAAGCTAAGCAATGAACTAAGCGAAAGGACTCGAGTTCAACTCCAAATTTTACTATATTGCAAACAAATATATTTTAAGAAGTGGATTTTTTAATTTTATCTATTTACCATTAGATTATTGTCATAGTTCCATTTACCAATATTTCAGCTTGATGGTTGCTTTAAACTCATTCTACCCTATCGACTACAGGAATTGTTACTGCATGGTTGATATTATACGAGTGAGATTAAGTCCTAACAAGTAGACTTGCACAGGGAGCGATCGTTATTATGTTAGGTTATTATGTGAATATTTCGTAAGTATCAATGCAAGCTAGTCTTACGTATTTGGTTCTTAACGGCTAACGTAAAGTATTTCATCTCTTCGTTAACTCAAAACAATGTCTTAAATTTTGCGTTGCCGACACCGACTCCGAAATGGAAACACTCTGACATTGAAACTAAGTTTTCAACATTATTATTTTAAATAGTTGATATAGAGAGATTATTTATTTCACACTTTTCTAGGTAAATCAGACAAGGCAAATTCTCTACTCTACAACCTGTCTGGATAAAGATGCAAAGAATGAGGTAAGTGGCTGTAGTGTGCAAGCCATAGTATCGTCAATAAAAATCTACATAGACTTATTAGTCCTCATTTACTCCTCAATCGTACTTCATGCTCCCTCTGGATCATATCTAATTAGTGTGAAGTATATAGATAAATATTAGGGAGCTAGTTAGGACTTGAAACTGCACTTTTAACTTATCAGAACGATACTTTAACACGGAGACTAGAAGCAAAACGAGCGTATATATATTGTTTGTACATGTATGAGATATGCTACGTATGATGAGCAAAATCTGTTTGTATAAGTTCATGAACAATTTCTGCAAAGGAAATCTGATGTTATTTCAATTTGCGTTAAAGATCTCCGAGTTCCGCTGGGCAGTGCTGCCAGATTTCAAGCTGTCCGCTTGGCAGATGGTCTTTTTCACAACTTCGAGTTGGTGGCTGGTAAGTATTGTTTAATATAGCATACATATATATATATATATATAGGTAAATATTTACTATTTATTTTGCTAAATTTGAACAATGCAGAAAATGCTGAGCTTTCTGTCGTAATAAAGCACGTATTGTTCATGAATGGTACCGCAATTAGCAGCCACCTATCACACCATGTTTAGGTAGTTATCATTAGCACGAATGATATTTTCTAGCTGAAAGTATTCTCAAGTTTGCTTATAACAAGGTAATTATTTCTTTCTCTTTTAATTTGAGACATAGCTCGGAGGTTTTAATATGGGCTCACACGCTTTACTCGGTTGCACAAGACCGACATTAGCCTCATGCTCCACCCCCCCCCCCCCCCCCCAACACCCCCCCCCCCCCAANCCCCCCCCCCCCCCCCCGCCACACACACACACTCAACTCCAATCCCTAGAAAATCATCATTGAGCGAAACCCTAGGGTGAGCCTCATCCACTTACATTGACAGTTGTGACGCAGTAAACATGTTGGGTCAGTCAATTTTTTTATTACCCGGTACGTATAGGACAGTAATTCGTTATTACTAGAACACGAGATCAGGTTTGTAGATCTGCATGCGATAAAATCGGTCGTAAGTTCTTTTCAGACTATTTCGTTTTTTTTTTTCGGTGCATCAGTGGTGTCTCGGAACTGATCAGTGCCCCAATTTGTTTTACCGGTAGCTCTTTGTCCAAAGCGTGTAGTTTTAATATCAATAGTAATGATAATTCTTCACTCCATGCAAGTATTTCTAATTCCGCACCTCGACAGGACTGCCAGTTTCTGATCACGGTCACTACAGTGATGATTCAGCTCTTCGAGTCTGACAAGATTCTGGCCAACACCGACTCTGCTAGCAGCGACATCCAGCAGTAGGGGCTCAGTGGCACATCACTGGTGGCAAAATAAAAACATGTGCCCTGTGTTGATTTCTTGATAGTGAATAAAGTCTGCACAACTGAAGAAAAGTATGAAGGGAGGGATAATGTGTGTTATGGGTAACCTATTGTGAGGGGCTCTTTATCAGTGTACTATGAAGGGCAGGAATATATGCTTGATAAGAATGGATTAGATTAAATATCAAAAGGCAGACCAACACGCCCATTCCCAGAGCAGAGCCGAAGCCCAGTCTCCGGCCTGCCCTTAACTATAGATTACCGTTTTGCTAATCTAGCATGTAGTTAGGTGCTATACACTTATAGTTTACAATGTAGGGAGGGAACATACACTTGTGTAGGGTAACATGTAACTAGGGGCATTGCACCATTATTGTACGAAAGAGAAGGACTGTGTACTTTTGTGACTATAGTGACGTGAGAGGGGTTCTTCACCAATGTACTATGTTATAGAAGAACTATGTACTAGTTTGGGGTAATATGTACCCAGGGACTCTGCACTTGTGTACTGTGTGGGGAACGACAATGTACTAGTGAAGAGTACCACGTAGAGAGCGGATATAGTCTTTACAGTCTTGTACACTATATCCTAATGGATGGTGTAGCAGTACAGCGTACTGTACAGGCAGAGAACATATACAAGTGTGAAGTATCATCTAGAGAGGAAACTCGTACCTCAGTAGGGTACCATGTTGAGAGGCATTACATGCCAGTGAGGAGTACCATGTTAAGTGACACTATGTAGCTTTGTAGGGTAATATGTTAAGAAGTACTGTGTACTGGTGTAAGCATTAGGGCGCTGGTCCATCAAACGCGGTTCAGCGAGAAGATGGTAGGCAAGCAGGCTGGCTGTACTTGAGAAGCACGGAATGCATCAGAGCGTACACCGAACAGCGGCAGTTTCATAGGCAGCTGCCGTCCAGAGCAGCCAGCGCTGGCGGCGGGCGCTGCGACCGATTCCTGCTCTAACTGCTGCTGTGTGCCTTGCCAGACGTGCGATACAGGGCTGCCACTCTTTGAGAAATTTTTCTATATCTTGGGAATTTGAGAGGGTTCCAGAAATTTTCAGACTAATTAGGGAAATTTTTCCAAGGCTATAAAACTTAAGAATTAAGTAAATAATTAACTGTTACCTGTTGCCACATACGTTGAAAAAAGCATGAAGTTTTTGGTTGTATTCTTTTACAACTATCTGCAGTATTTTCTTAAGATCTGAGAAAATCTAGAACTCCCATTTGGAGAATTTGGAAAACTCTGAGTTTCATCGCTAGACTGCAATCACAGTCTACCAGGAATCTGCGTCAGGTGCGCACTGCTGCTTAGTGTTGCCAAATGAAATTCGACTTTCCTGCAATATCGCTGCAGTAAAAAATATATATCTAGTTACAAAGAAAGAGGGAAAAGATTATGATCCACCGATTTCTTGCTGAACTACAATTCCAATGTTATTTGATCGTAATTGAAAGACGTGGTGTGCATTCTGTACGGGGGCTATGATCGCCTTGTACTAGAAATCTATCAATCCAATCTTTTTGATGGCAACTTTTGGCAGTTTAAATTTTTGTAAAATTTGCTATGCCTCTTTAGGCCATATTTTACAGTAGGAAACACTGATAGCAGAGGCAGTTAAATTTTGTTTCTAACCTTTTGTTACGGCGTTCATGCTGCTGAATAAGGCTCGACTTCGGCATTCAGGAGTAAAATCAGTTTAAAAGCAGGTGCAGCCACATTCTTAATTTGGCCTCCTCCGGAACTACAAGAGCCAATGATTTGTAAGTAGTGATATCATTAGATTCATTCAATTACAAGCTAAATTTGCTCTCAATATTTAAATTTTCATTGAAATAAGTAACTGTAACAATCTCCACTACGTTTGCACACCGAGTGCGATGTCTCACTGCTTTAGTGTCGGATTTGGATATTTTGCAAATCTCGTCCAGATGATCACAGGAATTTAATGTTGCATGGCAGCAAATATACATTGCTGACTTGACTCTCATCGTAGATTTCTCATTTATTTTAAAATCTTATATTACTTGTAAAATAAGTACTCAGACATGGACTATCGAGTTTGTACTTATGTTGAACTTTTGAGCGTACTTCTCTTGATCTTTACTAATTGCGAGGCCAAGAATATGCTGAATTACTTAATAAGTTCAACGGGTACTAAAAATAAGAATCAAAATAAATAGATATTGCATTGAATTGAATAGCCCCTGCACAAACAAATGACGCGAAGGTGATAACTCGATCTGTCTCACAAGCAACAAATTTGATAATACACGTTGGTACGGTCGGTAGAGTTACCATTTCCCTTCAATGCTGCAATAATCACGAAGGATAATTTTATCGCAATTGTGCCTTGCGCTGTTTCAATAGCATTTAATTCGGCTTATATGGTTAGATAAGTCAGAAAAATGTCACAAATGCTAAAAATTCTAAATTTCCTACTTCTTCCTGGTAAACGCTTAACCGGTTTTTGGATGCTAAGCCATCAAAGTTATAAATCTAGCATAGAAATGCTAAACTGGCAACACTACAAAGCTGCGCCTTCGTACCTGCTGTACTACTCCTGGTGTGTAAGGCAAACTGCCTGCCTGCCTGCCAGCCTGCCCGCCCTCCTGCCAGCTCAACTGCTCCTGGTGTGCCAGCGCCCTTATGTAGGCAGTAACCATCGGCTAGTGTACCGGGGTGGAGTACTGTCCGGGGGATCGACTATAATTATGTACTATGTTTGGAGGTATTATGTAAAGTGTTTGGCATAAGGTACTTACGCAGCAAGTATTCGCATATATACAGTAGTACGTATTAAAGGAAGGACTATGCTCATTAATTATTGTACCTACACGAGTAGTTTCAAGCACACACTAGTAGATCACTGTGTATCCAGGGACTGTATCGGCAGTATGTCCAGAGGAACCATTGCACAGAGTTAGGGTACCCAGTAAGAAGAGATTATGTGTGAGAATACTTTTCCATGGTGCCTATATTATTACTAAATAGAGGGACCATAAATGTGTACTTACGTACGGTAGTACGTAAGCAATGGCAATAATACCAATGTTGTAACTATTGTTATGACAGTGACTGTCTTTAATTAAGTACCTGTCAATGTATATCTACTTATGCTAGTCCGCTAAACTTTTGCATCGTAGACTCTTACTGCATTGATATTAAATGTTTTTGCCCACTTGAAACACACGAGTGCCAAACATTGAATAAAATTCACTATTTGTTCAACTCTAAACGCCAATATAATAATTTATATAATAATTAAAGCCATTTAGCTTCAGGCAAGCTGTTCCGCAGGAAGTGTTTGAAAATATCATGGAAATGTGCAGCTTCAATGTTAAATATCTACTAATTAGCGTGCTGCACAAATAAATGGAGCAAGAGCTACTCTGCGTAGAGTAAATACATTATTTTTCAACTATCCTTTCCCTCTCAAAACGAGGTTAAAAATTCGAATCCTTACTTGTTCTAGCTTTGCATTTCGAAAACAACAAAAATGAACGAAGCTGTAGCTGATTTGGCGTGCTGTTAATGTTGTATTAATATTACAATTACACAAATATTTGTTTCTATCATGTCGAAAAAAAGAGTGAAGAAGTCTTCAATGAACTAATTAATTTTGGATTGCCCATCGGTTACCTTCTACGCTGATATCGTACATAATGGGGAGAGTCAGAAATAGAAAAATAATTGTGGAAACTGGTGAATAATATTAAATTCAATATAAGATGCTGAGTGGGTTTAGGAGCAGTAAAAACTTAGTCGTTTAACACACTTCCGTTTTTTCTGAACATTCATTACTTTCAGAAAAAAACAAAAAGACATCAAAATTGGAGTTGCGTTGCTTCTCGTTTGGAGTACACATTTGATTTCTTCAGTGTTTGCAGAATTATTGTGAGCAGACGTGATGTGTTTAGTACCAGTGAGGTTTTTATTCGTGGGAACAGATAATTAAATTTTGGTGATAGCCTTTCAACTATTTGTGTGTTTCCAAGTTTGTTTATTTGTTTCTTTGTTTTTTTTTTCTTCGCGACGTAACTCAAAACATTTTGAAGAGATCTTATGGAAATTGGCCGAAACTTTGAGAAATAATACGAGGAGTAAATGAGGAAAAACTGCTAATGATTTGTTCGTGAGTGAGTCTAATTTTGTGATGTTTTTCTGATTGGCTGCAAGATAACGCAAAAACAGATGTATTTTGCTGAAATTTCCCGGAATTGTTCGGAATTTTAAGAGCCACAAATGCCAAAATTTTTGTGATAATCTGTTTATTTCTTCGTGTATTTGCCAAGCTGTTTATCTTTTTTGATAGAAAATAACTCCAAAGGGTATGATCTTCGCTTCGGGAAATTTGCAAGTATAGTCGGGATTGTGAATAAAGCATAAATGACCAGATTTAGTGATGGTAAGAAAACTCATATTCAGCACCAGTTTGAATTTTCCAGTAACACTAAGTTGCTTGGTGGAGGTATGCGCTCTAGAGATCTTCTGTAGTTACCTTTGAATACGCCCGGGCCCAACATCAGTGCGTACCACACTTCCGGTAGTGATACATGATATGCACTGTGACCGCATCTATTTTATTAACATATAAATCAAAGGAAAATTCTTAGAAGTGAATAAAACAACATCAAATTGAAGCACTAGGGCCATACCGATCGAGGACCGCCGATGGGGAGTGTGTACAACAATGCCGTGTCGAAACGTGAGTTTCCCTAATCTTGCTAGCATTCTACAAAATTTGAAATAAACTATAGTGTACAGGAAATTGAGATAAATAACAAACTTGGAGATTTCCTTGCATTACTGACTACACAGTAAAAGTTTCTAAACGTTTTGTGTGCCAGAAAAGCAAGAAACAAGTAAGCTTCATGAACAGCACTAAACAAAATGTATTTTATTCTAATGTAATGAAAAAATGCTCCTAAATTGCTTGAACGCTCTGTTCCTGAAAATATGTATGGTATATTGATTACTAATGTCAAATGGTTGTATGCAAGTGCAAATAATGGTTATTGCATACTATGTATCTTGGTTATGTAGCTGTTCATGGAGTTACTGTCTATTCGAATCATAAGCGAACGTACTGCTCGTAAAAAATAAAAATATATCTCCAATGCTGGCCCACTATTGATTTTACTGTATCTTCTTTTTGTCTTACGAGCAATGCAATCAACTGATAAAGAGCATTGATCGGCGAAGCGCTCTACACAGATGATAAGCAAAGAAGTTATACCGAGCTTTACTAAATTGCTCCTCAGGTGTTTGTTTGGTTACTGAACCTCTTTGCAAGCCTTTGTATATTCCGCGGATATCAGAGCCATGGGCTATATGTAGATAGTTGGTCCGTAATACGAGCCCGCGCAAGAGCAAAGTGCTGTGTTGGATTGCGGGCGCTAAGGAAAGGAAAGCTAGGAGTTTTACTCGGTTACTTTAATAAGACTACTTTTATAATAGCAAAATAATTCTAAATAACTGAGCTACTAGTTCAGTACGTTATGTAAGGTTTACGCCATAATCTTTTGATCCACATTAGAGGTAAAAAAATGTGCCCGAATGCGTTTCATCAGAGTTCTAACTCAGTGTTATTCCTTTATTGTTCTCAAAATACACAATAATACATAAACGATACAATTGTAAAAAGTGACGAAAAGCTTACAAAGCTACACAATAAAAAATACAAGTGACTCTTGCTAAGGTAATATTTTAGCCAGAAATTGATACGTACGCCGTTTTGGCTACAAAAACAAGCACTTTGTTCTGTGTACGAAGAAGAAAAGGTTAAGTTGTTAAACTGGCATAAGTGTATCATTTATTGATACAACCATTGAGTGAGTCTGAAGATTTTAGTAGGGAAAGTTTGAGAATTGATCTCTTTAGATACTGAAAAAGTGTTTCGACTGCGAAAATTTTTCGTAGAACAACAAANAAACTGGCATAAGTGTATCATTTATTGATACAACCATTGAGTGAGTCTGAAGATTTTAGTAGGGAAAGTTTGAGAATTGATCTCTTTAGATACTGAAAAAGTGTTTCGACTGCGAAAATTTTTCGTAGAACAACAAATTAATAACCATAACTTCATAACTTCGGTTTCAATATTAAGACCTCTAACCACTTTACAAATCTTCTAGTGTCTCATGTTACTAACTTTACTGCAATGAAGCTGATAATAAAACTAACAATGATTATGATAACTAGAGAACTAATTACTTTACCTAATAGTTCACTACTTCAGAGTAGAGGTGGACCGAAAGTCTGTTTTTCAACATTCGCGAATGCGAATATTTTGTTTCGATATTTGCGAATGCGAATGTTTAATCAAAGTTTGATTTCTCAAGTAATATAGCATGTTACTTGGATTCTAGAGTCTAGAGACTGGACTCTGGAGTGGACTGTTCGAAATTCAAGTTCATTGGAAGAGCATAGCCGTAGAAAATTGAATAGCTAATTAAAATCCATTAAATTTTCTTTGTTTCCAGGATACGGGACAAGGACCCACTATTTCATGCATCCCACCAACCTCTTTCCTAATAATCGCCGCTTGAAAGACGATTATTTACTGGTAGATTGACTAGATTCACTAAAATGCATGCAAGCCACTACTGCTGTTGCTAGTTACAAGTATAAACTCCAAGTATCTAATAGTTGAATTCTATTATTGACAGGTTAGACTTCAAAAACAACAATATTTCTGCTCTTTCACCAGTCAGGTACTTTGTTTTTTTTTATCGTATAGTAAGCCGGCAGCACTAGAATGACGCTCACTCGCAACACTAGTAAGCGGACTTGCATGATAAGAAAGTTTAGGATAAATAATCGCTTGCATCTTCCTCCATTTCAGAGGAACTTCATCGATGGATATGCTTAAGGCATCTTTTTGTGGTAACGCTCATGAGCAGAATCACCGTAAGCATGATCATTATGATCAATGAAAAGCACAAGAGACGCCATGTCTATTTCCGAAAAATAGATTTCAATCGTTTTTTTACGGAAAATTGTGGGAAAGGGATTCCTTTTGGACTTTATTTGATTTTGAAGTCAATGCATGAGTGAACTACCAGAATTCAAAGCATTTTGAACATCCACAGTCATAAAACTAACGAAACTACAATTCTGGCAGTCAATACTACAAACAATTATAACATTATTCAATTTATCCCTAAAATAAGAAGAAACACGAACTTTTATTTCAAAATTTGCATTTTTACTTTTCCAACGGCTGGATTCACTCTTTGATCACGCATGATCAGCCCGCGGAGGAAGTCACAGTGCAATAAATTTTCACCACTGATCACTGTGGATTGCTATCAGAATCACGTCAAAAAGCGGTTACAAAAACGCGCAGATCGTGCAAAATCATCCTGAAAGTGGTCACAAAAAGACCGCTTTAGATATTCGCAAAATCTTCTCATGTCTACATGCGAATGCGATATTGGAAACCATGCGAATATTCGCGAATACGAATATTAGGTCCACCTCTATACTTCAGAGTACAATGTATATGTGGCACTTCACTTAGGGAAAGTAATGAGAGTTTTGACTTTTCTAACCTGAATTTTTAATTTAACTTTCTTGTACAAATAATATTATACTTTTCTGTTAAATTGCTCACTTCGTAAGTATTTCTGCTTGCTTTAACTTCATACGTCTTTGAATCCAGTGCAAGCTTTTCGAGCGTGGCCCCTGAGTTTGTTGAATATAGTGGCTTAAGCAAGACTTTGCCGTAATTTGTAGCGGCTAATAATACGTTAAAAGCGTCTGAGGAAGAAAATCTGCTACCATTCTAAGAGTCTTTACCGTTTCTGATCTACTTAATATCCTTATTTTGAAGGCACTCAAGACTGCAAGGATGACCTCTTAAATTCAATTCCACTGTGCCAAATAAGAAAAGTCATTTATCTTGAGTAAGATATTCTTCCTAAATAGCAGGAGTGCAATAGTGTGAAAAAGGCTCATATTGACCCTGCGCTGCAGGTTTCGCCCTACTAGAGTAACGATGAACAGAATTCCTGTATCCCTCGTGCAATGGCTCTTTCTATTAGCCTTTTCTATTGGAGTGGTGCCTTACGTGGCCCAAAGGCGAAAAATTTCCAGACAAAAAGCTACCGGAATTCTTCGGCGACTAACCAAGAACGAGCACCGCAATGTTGCTTCAAGCTGGACTGACATTTACAGTGAGTATCGAAGAATAATAACTCTGCCTTTGCAGTTAAAATAGCTAACTGGGACGAATTATGCGCGATTTTAATTGATTGGTAGCTGAGTTGTCGCAGGAATGAATAACTGACTAGTAGATCACTGTTACGAAATACGGGGAAAGGAATCGATCAAGAATTTTTATGAAAACACTATTGCCTATTCGTACTATTTAAAGCACTAATATATTATGTTTTTAGTTACATTTCAAAGATGGAACTAATACTTACAATTTAAAGAATTGCGAAGCTTATGCTAAAAAAAATGTAAATAAAACTCCAATTTAACAAAGGAACTAAAGTTAAGTTTTAGAGAACTAACGAAAACTTTCGCACTGAACAATAACTACAAAAAGCAGCTAAAAAGATTAACTAATTTTTAAAACATTGCAGGACTCAAGTTACACTGTTCTGCGGTTACACTCACCTACTTCATCTGCATGCAGGCATTTGCACTTTGTGTATTCGCTGTGAGTTCTCTTATGGGTGAGTACACATTGAGTGCACCTGATGAGGATAAATACTCCAATTTAGCCGATCCTAATTTGCTAATATTTGTGACATATTAAAAACTAGGGTAGCAATTCCCTAAACTGACGACAACTAATGTGAATTAGCCTCATTCATGTTGGCTCCTGGACGACGAAACAAAAATAAAATTAACCTCAGAAAGTTGTAGAAATTTGATCCCAATGTTAACATAGCTGCCGAGATCAAGCCCAGTAGGGCCGTGTGGGTCTGAAGTATGATTATGGAGTCTACTGGGCCTGGGCAGCATTATCTCTAGCGAAAACAATCGAAGAAAAATTCAGATAAAAACACTCATAATAAATCACTTATTTCCCCAACGTATGGAGGTATTTTTTTTTTTAATACTAACACGAGTGGTGCAAGCGATACATCATATAAATTGATAAAAAACAACCATCAAACAGAATCCAAACATAAGGTACGCATTTTGTACGGTAAAAAAAAAAAACTGCTAATCTAGAGGTATAGCTTCAATGAACAACAAGCAATTTCGAGCAGGGAAGCTTTTTTTATGTTCCAGGTTCAGGAAATGAACTTCAGGGATTATTTTTAGCACATCAGAGAACATATTAGCTGTTAATTTGGGACATAAACTCTATCTTATATCATTCTCTTTGTGTTTAGTAGATAAAAATTCTCCTTTTTATCCTTCAAATCAGGACGCAGAGAGTTATGAACCCAGCAGCTAACCGACGAACTGCGTATTATTATATAAGTGAATCACATCTATATGTTGTTTATTGCATATGCTTAGGCTATGAAAGGAGCAAGATACCATTTCTGTCAGCTTTGAAAGAAAAACCACTAGAAAGTCAAAATGTCTGTATGTAATCCACTACATGATAATACACAGTTTTTTGGTTGGCTGGTTGGTTGGTTCATTGCTTCATTTATTGGTTGATTAGTTGAGTGGGTAGTTCCTCTGTCCCAACCTGAAGACTAAGATAAAGAAAATCTGTAGTAGTAGTAATAACTAGTATTATCATTAAGATTATTATTGAGCTGCGGACCTCTCCGTCATGAAATGACTATGAAAAGTATTGCGTCAGTGAAATCCGTTTCAACCAGTGTTCAGGATAGGATTGTCACGTAACTCGAGTGTTAAGAACGGATCTTCATGAAATTTGGAGGATATGTTAGGACTGCTACAGGGAGCAAGTGACCAAATGCTTATGATGTGCTATTCATCCGTTTTGTTGTTATTCTTTTGTTTTTTGCTTGTTTATGTTTTCTTTTTGAAGAAAATAGAGGACGTCTTGGTTAATTTTATGTTTCCATTGTAATAATGACTTCTTCAAAACAAGAATTTTATTAGCCCAAGCTTTCGGCGTGAATTTGCTTCAGCCGTCGTCAGGGGAAAGATGCATATATGTCCTGGAGCTATATACAAAGACACGTATCCATACTACGGGAGAAAATTCTATAGCAAAACGAANGAGGAAGCAGTTGTTGTGGAACATCTAAGTGTCTGTTGATCCTATTTTGTTATTGCACACTGTAAAATGATTCAACTACTTTACGAGATTACCAATTTTTAACTTTTTGGAGTACTGAATCATTTTACAGTGTGCAATAACAAAATAGGATCAACAGACACTTAGATGTTCAACAACAACTGCTTCCTCTGCTCATTGACTGCTGATATTTGCTATTATGTACTTTCGTTTTGCTATAGAATTTTCTCCCGTAGTATGGATACGTGTCTTTGTATATAGCTCCAGGAC
>LQNS02277100.1:3082413-3106896 GCA_001587735.2 Parhyale hawaiensis
ACATATCTTCACCAAAAGTTAATCATCTGTTCCTCCCAACATACCTAACAATCCCTGTAAATTTCATCCAAATCGGTTCATAACTTTTTGAGTTATCCTGGTGACAGACAAACAAAAAACAAACAGACAGACAGACAAACACGGCGAAAACATAACCTCCTTGGCGGAGGTAACAATGAAAGATGAGCTTACCCTCAAACAGCAAATAGCAGGAGATATGATGCATTCTCCACGTCAGATATATTAAGCAGCTGATAAAGAATGAAGTACATTGAGCGACGAAAATCTGATAAGTATTTGAGGTTTTTATCTAGTCGGTAGCCAGGATACTGTTCTTGTGTACTTTCTGAGCTCTGTTGCTGATGCTCTGTTGCCCTGAAGACGGGCAGCGTTTAATGGACTAAAAGCTACAGGTTACATAAAGAACTCAGAAGACTTTCAGAACTATTTCGTTATTAGGAAATTCATAGACTAGAACCTGTTGATGAATAAGTTGATATATTGGAAACTCAGGATTCATATTTGCAAAGATAGTTGTTCGAAAGCTTGGGCAGTAAAACTTACAACTCAAAAGATATTCTTAATACTTCTTGGAAACTAAAGACCTATATTCTAAGTATACCAGCAATTCAGTGAAATTTCAAAGAACTTGAGCATCAGGCGGAAAGCTGAAATGAAAAGAGCTACTACTAAACGCAAAAGATAGCGGATAATCCAGAGAGTCAAGCTCCGATTTCGACATCTGAGACCCGTATCATCCGAGTTTAACCGAAGCGCAAAAATTATGACGCGTGAAAACTTGAAGCGCTTATCACTGTTGGTGGCCATGATAAAGTTGTACACCTCTGCCGTCAATAAACAATACCAAGCAAAGAAGAGCTAAAGAAAACAGCTATGGTTGAACTTCGTTCCAGCGAAAACTAGAGCTTCCTACAAATTGAATTTATCCCTATCTTATAATGAAAAGGGTAACGTGCAGACATGGATGGATAGACGGACGGACGTACGGACGGATGGAGCCTCAAGCAAAATTATAGTATAGAAGTTCTGATATCTCTTCATTCGAAGGACAATAATTCTATGAGTACGATGCGGTAGAACAGACCAATAACGTCATGCCTGCTGCAGTTCATGTCTCTTCATTCGGGGTGAAAATGAAGTGAGGCAGGTATAAAAATTGGAGCCTGCTTCATGTCGGATATCTCTGCAAAACAGGGAAAACAGGGGTCTAAAAAATACAATTATTCAATACAATAGACAGTGATATGGTATTTATTTCTGGCTGAATATGTAGCTTTAGATTAAAGGAGGAGAGACAGTATGACAGCTAAAAGAAATGGCTCCGCGGATTGATGAGGTAATTGAGCAGAGCAAGGTAAACGACAGTCAAGAAAGTAACGAATTTTATGCATAAAACTGGTATCATAGTCCGCCTTTGGGCAAGACGTAAATAAGATCACTGGTCGGATGCCGTAGTTAAGAGATTCCTACGTTGAGAATCAAACATGGCAAGTACAGTAGATTACTATTAGCTATCAGACAGGAAATCACTCGCACAGGATAGTGACGGAAATTAGAGAGTGCCAAGCAAATATGTTAAATGACATTTTTAATTATTACACCTGCCAAACATATGTGGCATAACTACTGATAATCTTCCAAACTAAAATACTGTAACAATTAACTACCAAGTCCTGACTATCATTAGCTACATGTTTTCAATTATTTGTAGGTTAATGAAACGAGGCACATTCTGCAGCACGCCCTACCTCGAGATGAAGACGCCAAGAAATCAGTAAGTATTCGTCAAGTATAGTACGTTTTATAACGTTTACTTTGACATTGCAGTTCATAGTATTTCTTAAGAAAAATTAGATGAATAAGGTTTTTGAAATATCATCAATCCGTCAATATCTTCCTCTGCAGATATATATATCTGCAAAGATATTCACAATGTAAGTATTATCAAGACATAGTCAGGGTAGCAGCGCGCTATCGTTTGCAGTTTACACTCCTTGTATTGCAGGTTCGAGGCCTTCCCAGGCATGCGAGCTCTTTGCTGATCTAGGTGGGCAGAGCGCCGTTGGGGTACTTGCCTTCCTCAGAGATGAGGGCGGGTGGAGGAGGTACCGGGTGATCTGAACCTTCCGTCAAATTGGCGCCATAGTTCTTGATGACCCGAGGCCCTTACTCCTCTGAGGCCAGTGAGCTTATATCCGCAGCACAAACCTGTGCGCATCACCGCCATTTGGAGACCTCAACCCTGCCAGTTGGCGACCTCAACCCTGCCAGTTGGCGACAGTCTGGGGTTGCTGTCAAATCAGGATCTCCTCAGCGCATCGCGGGTACATCATCCTGCCCAGGGCCCACGCACCAAGCTCGTAGGATTTGAAGGGTCAAAAGTTAACCAAAGTATTCTAAATTTTATAGGCTCGCACAAACTCGTACCTCTGTTGTACATAGTAAAGGTGGTTTCTGTGTTAAATATTGCTCATTTACCCTATTGACTTCTTTGCTATCGATATTCAAGCTTGAAAACGCTTATTACACAACTTTGACTTTCATTATTTTAGGTATGTTTAACAGATAGTTTCCAGTAACTGGGAAAAGTTACACGTGGTAATTATATCTTAGCATAGAGGATGGCGCAGAGATCAAGAACGTTCGAAAAAAAAAACTCATTTAAATATGTAAATCCGGCATAACACATATTTCACAGCAATTCCGCAACGTAATTTACTGGACATCAATGATTTGCATTTCTGATTCTCGACATATTAGTTATCAAATTTTTATTTTGGTACTGTTTCTTTTCTTTTTGGACTTATATTTTATGTAGTGTGAAATTTATCTACATTATATAGTGCGAAAGGCCCTTTGGTATCAACAACGCTGGTCAATTTATCTTTGGAGCCGTATTGCACCGCTGCCAATACTGAGAACGCTCATGGCGTTTGTAAATAAATAGTGCGACTCTTGCAACCTGCTTAGAGTTAATAAATATTGATAAAATGTTTTCGATAGCTTGAGTATCGATAGCAAAGAAGTTAATAGGGTAATGGGCAATATTTAACACAAGAACCGCGTTCACTATGCACAAGAAAGCTACAAGATTTGTGTGAGTTAATAAAATTTAGAATACTTTGGTTACCCTTTGAACCTACCAAATCTTGCGACTTTGCTGTGTGTGTCTCCGGCCCTCGCCGTATTCGACACAATTTTCAATCAAAATTTGAAGCAGATATTGCATCTTTTCTTAGAGATGAAATTCTCTCTCCCGAGCAATGCCGCATTACACACCTCTGCTGTTGCAACTGCAGCAGCTGCATATCTCCCCAGCAAGCTTCTGGGCTATCAATGCCCTCCCTTCTGAGGGAGGAGTCTCTACTCTCCAGATCTTCCCGATTTACACTTTCCCAGCTACGTTCTGGCCCCTGATCGGTCTTAACGGATTCTAAGTTGCGAGTGAGACGGATGCATGATCCCTTCTGTCAACTCCGAGGACTGGGCGAACAGTCTATTCGTCATCTCTTCTCGTGTTCTAGTCACCCCATTGGTCTGCCATCCCCAATACTGTAACTCGCTTTTTCGAAGTTTAAGCAAAGGTCTCCTGGACGCCTGCGTGTAGCTGTAATATCAGAGGTCAGCTGGTGCAAGCATATTTTGCTCGAAAGTATACTGATTGCCTGAAAGTCAGGACATAAATGTGCTCTCAGTCTCCGGCTTAGGATAGAAATACCAGATAGCACCTTGCTCAAGGTTATCCGTAAAGGTCCTGGCTACAAATTATTTAATAATTACAGCTGATGGCAGTGCTTACCAATGGCAAAAAAAAATTGACCGCAATGCACTGTAGTTTGTACTGGTAGCACATATTACCGGTATCTAATATGTATATCTCATGTATGTATCTCTAGTATTACGCTGTACCCTGTGGACGTGCACTATATCCCGATGTGTACCTAATAAAGAGTATTATGATTATAATACGATCAGTTAATACGCTGACGGTACAAGAGCCGGTTTCAGCAGCGTCAGGTTGTTGCTTCAAACAAGCAGTTGACGTCGACAGGTTAAAAGATTTTCTTAGGAGGAGTTCTGCAGGAACAGTATTGAGGAAGTTCATGAAACAGGAAGTGATGTTTTAAAACAGCAAGAGGTAGACAAAACCGATTTGTAGATTTGGCCACCCAAAGTTGAGCTGATCAGAATGAAATTGAAAGATTACCAGCATAAAATTGCCTGTTCGTCTGTAAATTCTCTGTCGCATTTTCTGATGAGAAGACGGGGGGGGGGGCGGAGACACTACGTCAAACAGGAGATATTGTTTGATATCTGGACGAAAACGTTCCTTAGTTCTTCAATAAGAGCGGTAGCGAAACTCTGCATCAAGCTTTGATTAACAAGTAACAATGTGGTAGTAATATTGCTTATTTTACATTTCCAGATAGTCGAATTTCGCTCCTTAGTATCGGACACGTTCGAATTTACTGCAGGCGGGCTCGTATCGTACAACGTCAGAGGAGCCTATTTTGTGAGTCCAGCGTTATAAATTGCTATCACTAAGCACCGTAATAAGCATAACTTTTTGTAGATTGGCGTATTTCCTAGCAAGTAGGGAAACTTCCAGGATGAACCATTTATTAAGCTCTTCAGGCTATTAAATACGATGTAATATTCATGATGTTCAACCAGTTAATTTATATATTTCTTCACTCATTTGTTTGATATTTTATTTTCTCCAATTGGAAACTTTAGCCCCGCTTTGCTACATCCGTACCTAGCTAAGCTCATCACGCGTATCATGATACAGGAACATGGGGTACGGTTTATGGGGAAATTTAGGGCAGTTTATGCGGTTCATTGTAAGCATTTATTGCGCACTAAATGTTGGCCGCCATATCTGTTGGCATAGCATGTATCACATGTAAAGCTTTTTTATTTCTTCAAATTTTGTTAACCAGTTCAGAAGGCGGTTGATTTTGTTGCTTAAGCAGATACGGAAATGAAATAAAAAACAATGTTAAAAAGAGAGAAATGTGACTATCAGCTGCAAAAATTGTAACGCAAACTACAGTTATTTCATGGCGACCAAGCACCGTTTTTGAAAACGTGCACCGATATAAGGCAGTCAAAACTTTCATCATACAGTGTCACTTGAGCTTGCATCGTAAAACTTAATTAATTTTACAGGACTGGCAGTTCCTCTTCACAGTAACCACCGTGATGCTGCAGCTGTACGAGAGCGACACGCTGAGCTCCTTCATGTCATCGTCGTCCCCTACATAAAATTTATTAGTCATCCAACTTGACACTAAACTCTCCATGTCTTGGAGTAGGGCTTTCCGTTCGTCAAGATTTTGAGCAATCGATGAACACTCTGCCCCAATAATTACATATCACGCAATTTTTCTATTCCCAGGTAGTACAGTATTCCTTAGAACTCTTCGAGAACTGGAGAACCTTCTAGTTAAGCGTATAGAGGCACAATGTTACACTGTCGAGAGATATGCATAGCAGTACAGCCTACACACTTGATTGAAAATACTTGGTTCGTCGTTGAGGATACATATCGTATTGTCTCCTAACCATGGCGGTAGACTTAGTCACGAAGTATGTTTAAGTCTGCCGTCAGTGCTGTGCTCGTGGAACGTATTCAGTCCCGTGATGATTAAGTATTGTTATCAGCTATCATATTTACCGCTTTGCGATTTAAAAGCTATTTCAACCTGGAAAAGGAAGTAATACCTTGCCTGAGAATGAGTCTAGTTTGCTTAAGGTAACGAAATAATTATCCAATATCAGCCGTTATACCATTGCATTCGTACCTGCAGCGAACATTTCCCGAATTTCAGGACTCTGCTTCTTAGCACACTTTCAGCGTCGCATATGTACGAATACTAAAATAGAGCCCATTCAGCAGTGATAAAAATGGCCTATTTGCAGTGGACATTTGATAATACCCTATACTGTATGCACATCACCGAAAAATAAATCAAATGTTAGGAGAAAACTCCGTGGAGTTGCTTAGCACATTGAGCAATCTACAGATGTTGTTATACATGGAGAAATTAGAAGTTAGATTTAGGACCAATTTACTGGTAAAGCTCTAGTATATTGAATAAATAGTACTTGTCAATGTATAAACACGTAAATCTTAAGTTAAATATCTACCACATGATGTAATTAAATGCGCTTTTTACTTGCATTTTTTTGAGTCCTAGTTAAAGATCACAAGCAAGGCTAAAGTTCAAACTATTTTTTAAGTACTAAGTTGTGCTAATCACAAAGAATCCTCTCAAGGAATATCGTATAAAAGGGAATTTTCGGGATGTTCTTAGCACTCGGTTGGATGAATTTCTTAGCTCAAAACTGGGAGATTTTTTTTGCCGGGAGATCGAGAAAAATATCGAATAGTGGGAGGAAGTCATTCACAACCATAGCGCTCTAAGAACGTATACCTCCGCCATGCGACGTAAGGTCAACGAAAAATTGAAATTGGTTCTGAAACTATGATTTGCTCTTTGTCAACACCAAAATATGGTCTTTTGTGAATTTTGACAGTAACATGTAACAGCTTTTATATTTTCTTGAAGATCAGTTCATAACAATTCGAGATATACCGCCGACAAAAATTCAGACAAACAGCAAATCATCACAATAATCTGGTCGTTTTACACTCCATAATATACCTAATAATTTATGTACATTTCATAAAAATCCGATCATAACTTTTTGAATTGTTTTCTAGCAAACATGAATGAAACACAGAGGCAAACAAACGAACAAACAAATCAAAACAAATTTGATCTTTTGCTCTTCGTGATATATCTTACAATTCATGTAAATTGCACAGAAATTCATCCATAACTTTTGGAGGTATGGTGCTAAGAAAAAGAGATAGAAGAAAACGGTTAACTAGATCTTCACCAAAAGTGACATGCCTAACAATCCCTGTAAATTTTGTTAAGATCCGGTATCAACTATTTGAGCTATTTGGTCACAGACTAATAGACAGACTAGCCAAAATAATCATAGCCTTTTTGGCGGAGGTAATAATAGATACCATATTGCTGAGTAATTTTACTGTATTTGAACTTTATAAAATAGTGTAATGAAACATAGCAATAAAACAATGACGATTTATTTTACCAGAGCACACAAAATATTTTATCTGTAATTGTGAAAAATGTATTACAAATGCATTTACAGTGCCTGTACACGAGCCCACCTCATATGAACTGATATAGCTACGTCACATTCTGTTGCCCAAGAAGGTTTAGTCGAAAGAAGTAACAACGACTATAAAGACTGAAAACTGAATGTTCCGGTGCGCTGATGTCCGGCTGACTCGCTCATTGGCTGCACGCAGTGCTGAAAGCCTATGATTGGTGGGAAAGGATGGCTGGGAGCCTGTGATTGGTGAAAAGGGAGGAACAATCGAATAATAAGGAAAAACTTGTGGCCAGTTCCGAGAAAAGTGGCTGCGTTCTCTCCTGCTATCTAATCTCCTTATTCATGCCAGCCATCTTAGATTAAACATATTTCTAAAGCTCAAGCTTCTCATATCATACCAAAGCTCATAGGGGGCCGAAGTATTTCCTGGATGCTCTATGGGAATAGGCCTGATGGTCTCTCTGTTACCAACTGTCTAATATTAATCAAACATTAGTGTGAACTTCATTGTATTGGCAAAAAATGTTTGCTAAATGTGGTCTTTTCTGCTTGATGGCTTCATGTGAATCTTACATAGGGAATTAGGCTGCATCTGTAACACCTGTTTTTTTTTTTTTTTGTTCTTTTTCGAACATGACTAGATTAGAAAGGTTAGGTTCAATTCTTTAAAAAAAAGATAATGTTTTCGACGATGAGTGCGGACGTCAAGCTGAAATATCATCAAATGATATATTCATCTGAATTATTTACTTCTTGGGCACGTACCGGAGCCCTTACAGACGTGAAGTCAAGCTGACTTCTACTGATGCGATATATTTGTGTTGATGTAAGCGAATAATGATTGACTTGTATAGGACTTCAAGCATGAAAGCAGTGTTCGCTACTCAAATTCGAGTTTCAGGTTATAACGCAAATGCGATTTTCCTAGAGACTACTGATATCTCCAGCACATTCAACTTGCCGTTAGCCCCTGCAACGCCATTCAAGGTAACGAAACCAGCACTCCTGTCTGAAGTTCCGGGCAGGTGAAGCCTAATAGGCTGATCGAAGCTGGATTTTACCATTTTGCATAGACAACACCCTTCTTGGCAATAAACCTTACTACCGTAAAGCCAATACACATGTTGGTCAAAAGAACAAGTTTCTTCATTTAAGCATCCGAATGTTTTGTTGGACCCTCGAAAACAAAACCTTTGAGTCTGTTAAAAGAAAAATTATGAAATTGTTGGCCCATCAGTTCGGCTTGGCGAGCAAGTGCCGTTGGTTAAGTTTCGGACATATCTTCAAACTTGGAATAGCTATCACTCATTTTTTATTGCAAATGAGTTTTATTTAAAAGAATACAACAAAGCATTCGGATGCGGAGATGAGGTAATTTGTTCTTCTGGCTAGCTTGTGTACAACCATGGGTCACACACATAATGTTTCTGAACAAACGGAGGAAGATTGCCGCTGGAAACGTTACTGAAGCTGAGTCAGAGGATGTAAGCATTGAAGGTTAAAACTAAAGGTTACAAAAATAAACATTAGATAGAGATTGTGTTAGTAAAAGTGTATATATCTCCTGCACTAAAAGAATGGGTTTTGCTAAGAGAGACGTTACTGAAGCTGACTCATTGGATGCAAATAATGATGTTTACAACTTAAACATTTCTACAAAATGAGGTGACTTTACAGTTTTTTTTTTCTATTTGATATGCAAACGATACAGCTGCACATAAGTACATATTGACTGGGACTCTATAAGAACTGCTTCCTTGCAATGAGGCAGCATGTGTGTAAACGCTTGACGTACTCTTGACTAGGTTTCATTACGCTCTTCTTAAAGCTGGTGCCCACATTAATTTTTTGACAAACATTCTTACTGCGCAGAGTTCGAATGTGATACATATGTGTCCTTAGTAGTAAAATCTACACTTTCCTTAGCTGTAGTTGATTGAAGATTTAATTTGAAAAGCTAATACTATACGTAACCCAGCTGACTTGACGACGCACCCTTTTAAGGAAATCTGTAAGTATACAAACTTTTCTAGGACACGACGAAATATTTGGATGTTATCCAATATAATCGTAGGGCAAACTAAAGCGCCTCATGGCGTAAGACTATCACCTAAGAAAGGAGGGGCTGTGGAGGAGGGGTGAAGGTGCTGAGTTAGGGGTTTAGGTGGTTTCCACATCCACACAACCATCGAACGCCTCTTGAAAAAACGCATCACTGATCACCTTAGGATGCATCAGCTCAAATGCGACACTCAGGATGGCTTTCAACTTGGGAGAAGCTGCTTAATAAACCTACAGGACTTTTTTCAAAAGTTATGGATATTAAAGATGAACAAAAAGGTGTAGACCCTGTGTATCTGGACTTCCAATAGGCTTTTGACAAAGTCCCCCATTAACGGCTAATGAAAAAAAAAGTGGAAGCCCACGGCAACCTGGGAAACTGTTTAAGATGGATCAGGGTATGGCTTACGGGTCAGCAGCAGCGAGTGAAGCTTGAAGGAGAGACGAACGCCTGGACGCAGCTATCATCAGGGTTCCAGAAGGTAGCGTGCTTGGCCCGCTTCTGTCCTCAATTTACATTAATGATCTCGATTTTAACATCCGTAGTACAATCAGTAAATTTGCGGATGATGGTAAACTATGTCTTTCTGCCACAAAAAGAGCCGAGCTCCAACAAGACCTTGACCACCTCATGGAATGGAGCACAACGTGGCAGGTGAACTTTAATGTCGACAAATGCTCAGTAGTGCACATAGGGCTGTTGAATCCTTCAACCCCATTGAAAATGAACGAGACGATATTGGCTGCTGTCACCCAACAACGTGACTTTGGAATTGCTATTAAAAACAAACTACAATACAGTCAGCAAGTTGACATGTGTGTGAAAATGACAAGCTGAGTACTCCGATTCATCACCAGAAATGTTGAATCCAAGTCCAAGATATCATCGTTTCCTTGTATAGGCATTAGTGCGGCCACACTTAAAATTTGCTGTTCAATTCTGGTCGCCACATCTTTGCATTGATGTCGATAACATGGAAAGAGTCCAACGAACGCAGAAGAACGAAATTCATACCTCAGCTGCGAAAAAAGCCGTAGTAATTCGCCTAAAGGAACTGGGTCTGATCTCTCTCGAGTAAACACGACTCAGGGGGCAACTAATAGAAACATTCAAGTATTTGAATGGCTTCAACGATGTACCTACGACGGAATCTTTGAACGAGATCTTAATGATCGCTTGCGAAACAACGGTCAAAAACTTAAACATAAAGCTCGAAGAACGACCTTAAGTCAGCAGTTCTTTCCGTATTTCATAGTCAGTGTTTGGAATAAACTCCCTTCCGATGTTGTTAGTGCGCAGTCAATCAACGTGTTTAAAATCGTCTTGACATACATTGGGAAGATATCCTCCACAGCTAAGAACTCCTCCTCCAGGATCGCAAACTCTTAACGGCCAAGGCTTCCGAGACCACTTTAATCCGTCTTCTTCTCTCTTCTGCTCCAACTACACAGTTTGACGTCTCCAAGCTCCGCATGTCAGCGGTTCTTGATCGTGCTTGCGTGCATTCATGTTCGTCTCTTTGGCAGGGATTTTTCCAACGTTTTTTTCTTTCCTCCAGTCCTCTATATCCTACTAACATAATTGCAATAGCTCATAAACGGCCGGGGTTGGGGGCCAATTCAGGTGTCTCTTTGGGAATGGACCTATAAGCTCGTCTACTGTCGCCTATCTAATCTAATCTTGGTCAACCAACCTGACTGCGTGCGAGACATTGTGATAATGCTCAATGTCCTTTGGTAGTCTGTGGGTGGAAAGACTTACCTTTATACACAACTAAAGGAGGAAAACATTTTCACTTCTATCACTTCGTTCTCTGGTTTTTACTAAGCTGTAATGTAATGATTCCCAATATTTTCGCATTCGTAAACCCTTGTCTAAAATTTTAAATCATGTAATCCCGATGACGCAGAGAAATTCTAGTTACTGTATAGGTAATTGCTTCAACCAAACACAACGTTGCGTGGACCAAAGAATGTAGTTTCTAGTTCCAATCGTAAATCACCTTAATAGATCAATCAGAGCAGTTAAAATTAAGTTAGTTTTGTGTTACGTTAGCTACGGTTTGTTCTACGTGTACCAGCGGCAGCTTGATAAACAATTTAATGAAGGTTAATTTAAATAGAAAGCATGGTAGTACTTCTATCATCAGTGAAACATACAACGATGTTTTGGCATCAGGTAGAACTGTAGCAAAGTATCACAGCGTGGTCACAATAAAGTTGATTTAAAAACTGATAATACTTTCAGCATAAGTAGCGCAAAGTAACATATCATCCATAGTATTAAAAGTTGCAAATCATTAGAATACTAAGATCATCATTATGAAATCGCACTTTGCCTGTTACGTTGATCCAGTTGCCTTACTGCGTGAAAATCATTTTCATTCCCCTCATGGGTAGGAAAACAGACCCTGGACAATGCAGTAGAACTACTAAAATATACACCAGTCCCAAATTTAAAAAAAAACGAGGACTCGTTACAATCTAACTAACAAGGAACGTCAAGCAATAAAATCTCTGATCAATAATAGTAACATTTGGATCAAAAAATCAGTGAAAGGCTCAGCAGCCGTAAAAATGGATGCTAGATATTATGAAGCAAAAATGAACCCTATATTATATGATGGAAAATCTTATGAAAAATTACCTGCAACAGAGACAAATCAATATTAGCCAAGATAAAAAAAATGACGGCACAATACAATATCCCATTGACTAAAATTAAAAGGAAATATATCTCTTCATTTGATTATAAAACTACTCAATTTTACGGTTTACCCAAACTCCATATGTCATCTGCAATAATTTCAACGATTAAAATTAAAAAATCAGAAACGGTTTATATCAACAGCGAGGAAGACTTACAATTTCGAACAATAGTAGCAGGCCCAGTTTGTCTTACTCACCGTTTAAGCCACTTTTTAGACAAATTTCTGCAACCTTTCATTAAGTAAGATTATGCCATAACAAAGATGACTTCGACATTTTTAGGTACCATCCGAAAAATTGTATGAAATTAAAATTCTGCGACTCTTGATGTCGAAGGGTTGTAGAGCAATATTTTGCATGAGTTCGGACTAGAGGCAATAAACAGCTAGATCGACGAACATGAAATTTTAGGAATTCGATTATAGTTTGTCAATGGTGGGGATGAAACTTATTCTAGATAGCACTACCTTTATATTCAGATAATTTCACTACAGGCAACTAATAGGAACGGCGATGGGAACAGAAGTAGCACCAATCTATGCGACATTAACTCTCTTCTAGTTAGACCACATATTGTTTTAGTCTCACAAACACTATCCAACAATGCAATCAACTGATAAAGACCATTGATCGGCGGAGCGTTCTCTGGAGTTGATGAACAAAGAAAATATATCGATCTTAGCTATATTGTTCCCTAAGTGTTTGTTTGGTTACTGAACCTATTTACAAGCCTTTGCATATTCAGCTGATACCAAGGCTATGGATTATAGATAGTTCGTCCGTAGCACGAGCCCGTGAAGGAGCACAGTGCTATCCTGGATTTTTTTAGAAAGTTAGAAGTTTCACTCTTGACTTTGAGTGAGACTTCTACAATAATAAAAAAATCAGTAAGTAAAGTGCGTTAAGTAAGGTTTGAGCAGTAGTCTTTGTTTCCCCAGTAGCTATGAAAAGGCCGTACGATTTGTTCTTTCATCATTTGCAACAGAAAAATGCGCAACATTCATCAGAATTTTAATTCAATGTAAATATGAAGGTACATTCAAAACATTACCAGTAACACCTACCAAGCCAACGGACTCGACGGCATGTATTTTGGTAGAAACCAAGTCTTATTTACAGGAACGAGCTCTTTGTACTGTGCGCCAAGAAGAAAAGAGCAAATCTATGACTTACATTATGTCTAGCAGCTATTGATACAGCCAGTGAGTCTGAAGATTTCAGTTGGGGAAGTTTGAGAATTGACCAATGGAGACATTGAACAAGTGCTTTGAGTGCGAAAAATATTCGTAAGATTGATAATACCAGTTTGAGTATTAAAGTTTTTCACAATTTTTTAAACGTTCTGGTTTCTCATTTTATGTCATCAAATGATACACTGGTAGTAAAATAATGAAGATTATGATAGCAACTATAGAGAACAAATTACTTTACCCAGTAGTTCACTATTTCAGAATACGATGTATGTACTGAGGTTAATGAGAGTTTATACGGTACTTTTCTATCATGAATTTTTCAATTTTGTTTTTCTGCTCAAATAATTTGCTATTTTCCAGTTAGATTGTTTATTTTATTGGTATTTGCTATTTGCGCTTGCTTTATCTTCATTCGTCTTTTAATTCAGTGTATGAGTATAGGATATGACCCGTTGAGTTTGTTGAATAAAAAGGTTTGATTTGCATTTTTTCCATAACTTCTATTGGCTAGTAACACGTCATGCCCCTCTAAAAAAAACATTCCACCACTATAATATTTATTATCAACTTTTATCTGCAGCGCTTCTTTAATATAGAGAAACTCAACACCACAGAGACGGCCCTTCAAAGTTGATTAAAAAATCAGTGATCTTGATAAAGATTTCTCCTGCCTAGAGATCATGAATGTAATATTGAGATAAAAAGCTCATATTGACTGACCCGGCGCTGTAGGTTTCCTCTAAGTATAGCAGCGATGAATAAAACGCTCGTATCACTCGTGCAATGGCTCTTTCTACTGGCCTTTTCCATTGGAGTGGTGCCGTACGTGGCTCGAAAGCGAAAGATTTCCAAGCAAAAAGCTACTGAAATTCTCCGACGACTAACCAAGGATGAGCGTCGCCAAATTGCTTCAAGCTGGACCGATATTTACAGTGAGTACAAAGAATAATACTATGGCTATGCAGATAAAACATTTATTAGTGATCAGTGAAAATTATATGCAATAGTGTATGGGCTCTTATGCGATTTGTTTCAGGAATGAATAATCGACTATAAGTTCAATATTATCAAAAACAGAGGGAACGAAGTCAATCTAAACTTTCTATGATAACGCTATTACGGATCTGTTCATTCTGAAATGATAGCTAATAACTGAGTTTTACATTTCATTTTAAGGAAGAGACTAAAATTTACAGTTTAAAGGATTAACAAAAAGTTATATCTAAAGTAATTAACTAGAACCGCACTCAACAAAGAAACTAAAGCCTTGGTTTTGAGAACTAACAGTCCCATCTCGAAAAGTTACTGATTATAACTGCCAAAGAGAGAAACTAATTATTGGATGTTACAGGACTCGAGTTACACTGTTCTGCGGTTACAAGCACATATTTCATCAGCATGCAGGCACTTGCACTCGGCATCTTCAGTGCGAGTGCGCTTACGGGTGAGTATGGAATGTTCGCAAGTAGTGCACCTGATGCAGGTAAATCCGTGACTTCGTCAGATCATAATTTGCCAATACTGATCTCTGACTTATTAAAAATGAAGGTATCCGACAGATTGGTGGCAATTGATGAGCATCCAGCTCATTCCATGTCTCTTCCAGACAATAACGCAAAGAATAAAATGAACCTCACAATGTTGCAGCAATTTTATCTCAATAATATAATAGCTACGAGGATTGATATAGAAAGGGCATGTTCGACTGGGCAGCAAGGAGGCTCGTAGTAAGTATAGGGGGAGACGACATAAGTTATTGGCAATGAGACCAAAAATGGGTTTGCGTGGCTTTCTCACGGCGGTCTTCTGCAGCGGCGTCCTAATAATCTCCGTTCTCGAAGGCACTTCGGATATAAGAGACACAATTGCGTAGCCTGCATCCGATCAGCAGCCATTTGGCCAAGCACGAGCGAGTTGGCGTCATCTAGGAGTTTCAGTAAGGAGGTAGCAACGGCTATGAAAATCTGAAGCTGATTTTTCCAGCAGGGCTGAAGTCTGGCTAACGCAATGACTGGCTGCAGGAGCGGCTGGAAGCTTCTTATGGGTAGGAAGGGATGGCTGAGAGCCTGTGATTGGTGGGAACGGAGCAGCCATCGAAGAACAAAAAACTTCCCTGGCCAGTACAGCGAAATGCGGCTATGCTCCCTCCTTCTCTTAAACCTCCTTAGACTTCCCATGCTTACAAACAATTTATCGTTCTAGAATCAAAAAGGAATGGATATTTACGTAGCATCATAACCTGGATACCGTGGACTATTTAGGTCCAGGGCACCGAAAGTCGGAAATTTTTCTCGCGTTGAGAGTATTTCCAGGTAATGGAAATTTCGAAGAGCATAAGTTTCCTGCTTCACAGCTAAAAGAAATCTCAACATGCATCTACGCCAAGGAGCTTTAATAGGGATCCCTGCCGTAATGAATGAGGTAAGCTCGCGTTTTAACTTTTCGGGTGTGGCTGCTACGCGTTCATGAATCTCATCGGTGGAGCAACAGACAAACTGATCTACTAATATGTGATTGGTGCATACGGCGACTGGTAGCAGCCACACCCGAAACTTAAGCTTCAATGGCGAGGCTCCTGGCGCCCTCGTTCTATGAAACCTCCCTGATCTACGCCACCCACTCCAGCCAGCCAGCATGAAAACAAGCTAGCGTGCCAGCCAACTCGTACCATGAAGTAGCCCGCAGGCAGCCATGCAGTATCTCGGTAATGGCGCCTCCCCCTATACTTACTCTGAGCAAAGAGGTTTTTTTTTGGGAGGAGGGAGCCAGGAGTATCGTCCGTAAAGCTAAATAGCCGGGTGTAGCTGCAGCCAGTCGCCGTATGCACCAATCACAAATCAGTACATCAGTGTGTCGGCTGCTTCCCGGTAAAACTCGCTTCTCCCCGTCAAAACCACCAATGAGATTCATGAACGCATTGCAGCCACACCTGATCTGGTTGACACGCAGGCGAATATAACTATGGGCAGAGGGCTGCCTCCTCCCTATGAAAGCTCCTTGCAGGTGCCAGACGCAATCACTTTCATGACTGATTTGATTTCTACCCTTAGGAAGGTATTCATACAGTTATACTATTACAATACATCTCATCACAGCCACACCGGAACGGTTGGAACGCTAGCTGGTCTTACATAAGGTAGCAGGGCTCCCTTCTATCTATTAAAGCTCCTTGCTGGGCGCCCAGGAGAATTGATAAAGGAGGGAGCACAATCACATTTCTCTGTGCTGGACAAGGAAGTGCTTTGTTCTTTGGTGGCTGCATCCCTTGTCACCAATCAAAAGATCTCAGCCATCCCTTTTGATCAGTAAAAAGCTTCCAGCCATTCATGCAGCCAATCAATGCGCCAACCAGACTCCAACCATGCCGGAAAAATCAGCTTCAGATCTCGGCACCCCTTGCTATTTAAAACTGCTTGTTAGGCACAGAAACTAAGCTTTCGAGGTTTGACTCGTCTGAAATTCCCCACAAAAGCTCTTGCTTTGCAACTTTCAATCGTGCTGTAAGTCTTGGAAGCAGCCCGATGATATTCCGCGGCTGAAACTCCATTTTCAGGATAAGATTGAATCTCTGAAAGTCTGATGGGTAACCGATTAAGGGTTAGTACCTGAAATTTATTTCGTTGGATCGAAACCACGACACCGGCTGGAAGTTGCATACAAGTCAAGCTTCGACGGCTTAATTTTGGTTCCCAATCGAACTTTCCTAAGACTTAGTGAGCAGTGAGAGCCTTAAGTTCAATAATTCCGCAGTCAACTCGACGTGGGTAGTACCATCTCTAATTAAAACATTTTAATCAAAGAATGAAAGAAGAATTGATAATAGGCAACGCCGGAAGAGTAATCCAAAGAATCGGGAGCATTTGGTCTATGAAAACAATGCACTGCAAATATGCAATGTTGTTGGCATCAAAGCAAAAAGCCATTTACTGGAGAGAATCCTTCCATCCCCGAGGATTCTATAACTGGATTGCAGTTATGTCATTAGTTGCAAATGGGTGAATTTTGATGGTAGTAAGTTGCAGTTTCTATCAGCTTAGGAAGAAAAATCATCCACGAAGCAAAAATTTCCACAAGTTATATACTAAACCATAAAACGCGTATCAGTCGTTGCTTGCTCAATTGTAGGTTTGGTAGTCACTCTGTGCTGGTCTAGAGGCTAAGATCAAGGAACATTTATTTACTTCCAGCCTTCTTCAGAGGTTAGGGTTAGTAGCCGGTTAACTATTATTGACTGTTTCAGAGACTATTCATTTTAGTTCTGTTTTCACCATTTGTTTGTTTTGATATCCTAGGAAATTTTCCCTCTTTGACGGCACAGAAAATCTAAATATGTACATAAATATCTTCCACTGAGAGTAAGTAGAATTTAGTATCTATGCTGTGCCGCAGTTCCTACTGACGAGGTTAATTTTGTTAAGTTAGGTAGGCTCTCGATACTTTTTCTGTTTCGGGATATGGGCCGCTGATCGAGGTGGTCGACCTATTCCCTCTAGACTTCTACATCTTGTTTTTCCTTTCCTTCCCCTGCGCAGCGTAGCTGAGCGGAAACGTTCTGCCATGCCCGGGGGTTGGAGATGCACAACTTGCGCCTTTTTTCTGTCAGTAGCGCACTGACCACTCTGAGACCTCCCGGCAGAAAAGCCGAAATAAAAATCATTGATAATTTGAAACGAGACGCAGGTACTTCGCGTCCTAGTGGGGCACGAGCCTGTGTTAAACCACAGGAATAGTTCGGTGCAACATAAACATTGTGTCTCTGATGCGATGATAAAATTTTGTACCACTACTACTTCTAGTATCTATGCTGCCACAGACATGTACTTCAAACGTATTCAGTGCTAAGATTTAAAAGTTTCGGCAAAGCTACTGCCCTGTTGGGAACTCAACATTTGTATTGTGTCTTATTTAAGCCATTAAATGAAGGTGGAGAGACCTGCCAACCCAAAAGCAAACACAATACCAACAACCAAAAAACAGTATTACTACTTCCACCAAGGACGGTATGCTTTTCTTGGAGTTTTTCTGTCTGTCTCTCGGGTTGTTTGTCACAATGATAACTCAGAAAGTTATCGGTAGATATTAATGAAACTTAATGAACTATTAGGCATGTTATGTGAAGCAGTTGACTAACCTTTTTTGAGTGTCCGTGTAACCGTTTGTTTGTCTGTCTGTTTTTTTTCTTGGTCACATTACTCAGCCAGTTAACATACATTTCTTGAAATTGTAAGGAAATGTTAGGGATGTCACGAGGAGCCAGGCACCATTTTTTGTGACGATCTGATTGTTGGTTTTGTTTGTCTTTATATTTGTTTACTGCTTCTCTGTAACGTAACTAAAGCAGTTATTAACGGGTCTCTAAGTAGCGTACAGTAACAGACAGGAATGTTACGGTAATAAGTATATCAAATTTTAGTATTAAAAAAAGAAAAGGGTCCATTGGTTCAAGACCAATTATTCAAATTTTTCGGTAACACTGGTTTGCTCGGCGGAGGTCTGCTGTCTCAGAGTGCTCCTCTATAGTTTCCTATATAATGATCCCGTTACTACCAGTCAGCGAAAAATTAACAAGTGGTGGAATTTTGGCGTACGGAGGGTGGACAATTATTTGTTAATGTATGCTCTAACTTTTCAGGTATGCTTCAAAACATAGGGACCCGCAATACGCAGAGCTTCATCGTCGTCGCCGTCATGACCACGTATTTTGGTAAAGTTTGGGCCAGTTAGTGCACCGAGATAACTACCCTTGAAAAACATTTCACTATTGATGAAGAAATTCTGTCAAATATTTTTATGTTAGGTGTCTAAATGTCTGTGAAGCCAATGCTAGCAATATATACAGTAAAAGTATGTAAATAATGTGTACAATAACAATGGTGCTTGACATCTGGGCTGGTCATTTTGATAGTTTATTAATTGAATTATTCAGAGTTATTGTTATTGGGCCACGCTTTCAGCAGTAACTTGACCAAAGCTTGGCCCAATATAATAAGTCTGGAGATGTCAATTAAATCCAATAAAATATATTTATATGCGTGTGTTATCTGTGCGATAACCAATATATGAGGCTGAAATGTGGAAAATTTGTATTAATAACATTATGCTGTTTTGTTTTGAGGCAGGTAGCTATCAAATTCGCAAGTCTACCCTAACAAAATTTGATACTGCCGCAGCGAAAAGCAGAGGCGCAAATACATACATTTAGCGTTCGCAGTGTCCCTGATACTTGGGTTGTGAAAAATCGTAAATACCATCTTATTTTCTTTTGTAATCGCAAAAATGAACTCTCATTAACGGTCAATAACATAGGTCAACCAAAGAATCAATCAGTCTTCAGATCTCACTCTAGGTACTTTAGTAACTTTCTCCTTTTCAGTGACAGTGATCGGGTCTTCACTGGTCCTCTTGGCTAGGAAGAATATCCAAGATGTACTGGATTTTTGGCTGCTATCACCATGTACCAGCTTTGATGTGTCTGATGAAGGAGAATCTGCTGCTTTTCAACATTGCATGCACGAGAATAGCTGGAAGTGGGGCATGAGCAAATGGTCAACGGCGTTCTATACTTTCAATTATCTCCTTATAATCGCAATGAGACTGAAGATCGCTCTGACTTTTGAAGACCCAAAAGTGCAAGAAGAAATGATGTTGAATACGGTTGGTTGGTAGTCTCTTCTTCATATATTTATATCGATAACTATACTTCCTATGCATGTTTTACAATAAAAAATTCTACAATTTAACATGCTGTTACCTTGTCATGGTGGTTTTGTCGTAAGATGGAGGTGTGGTGGTCTCAGGTCCTCAGCTTAGTGCCAGACTCAACTCCCTGTACTTATTCTATGAATTACCCAAGGGCGGATATCTGAATATGAGCCCCCTTTCTGGGTAATACCAGGTAGGAACTCTAGGGACAGGCCACTGTATGAGAAATAATTTCCATATTGTGAAATTGGGAACTTGATCTCCTCATCTATTTTCCATGTCACTGTATGGAAAGCCATTTTTTATCGGCTGGGTGCAATAATTAAACGATAATGATTGCTGCTGATCCTAAATGACTGGCAATGTCACAAGTGCAGTATCCCACTCTGATAACGGCCTCTTACGGCTTCAATGACACCTGCTAGATGTCAGTAATTGTCTTATTAAATGAGTTCACAATTAAACTAGGTAGGTCGAGATCATCTAGTTCCATAAGCTTTAATTTACAAGGAATTTTAGTCATGAGCTTTTATAGTCACTAAACTAAAATACGTTTTGAAGCAATAAATCGCAAACCATTTGCCCGTTAGGGGCTCTTTTAGTCATTCTTAGTCCTACCGAGACCCAGTGGAAGCAAGTAACATAATTTTAATTAATATGAAGATTTCACAATAGAAAAGTAACGCTTAGAAATTCATAATTGGAAGAGCTGAAGTCAGCTTTCACGCACGTGTGCTGTGTGTTTAGCAACGTTGGCAAGCTATTGGTGACATTAAAAACGTATTCGATTTCATTCATCTATGTTTTGAGTACCTAAAATAGCTCCGCCCACTGTGAGACTGTGATTCGTTTTCTGAGTGCAAACGGCGTAAACGCGGCTGAAATTTATCTTGAGAATAGTGAAACAAACGAACAGAATATTTTGACCGATAGAATATCTGAAGATAGGTTAGAGTTTTCAAAGATGGTCGCGCGAATCTTCATGACGAATAACATCAGGTAGAAGACTTCTATGAAGAGGGGATAAAAAATTTGGTGTACGATGCTACAAGTACAGTACGGTACCTTAGTACTAGCGGAAATTATGTTGAAATCAAGCTGCGCAACAGGCTTTGCTATCAAAGCCATATTGATAAGTAAACTATACATATTTCTTCTTTACTTCGAAACTGTTCTGTATCTCCTCTTGGACCTCCGACTATAAACCCATCTCGATCACACCTGTTTTGTCTAAAATTTTCGAAAGGTTGGTTGTGTCGAGGTTGGGTCGCTTTCTTGAGAGGCAGGGTGTCATCCCTACGACACAGTATGGTTTCCGTCAGATCTTTGGAACTTGTGATACTCTTCTTCATATTTCTCATGTGTTGCAGTTAGCCCTTGATAGGACACATGAGGCTAGGTTGGTCCAGCATGTCTTCAGTGCTGATTTTCATCCCGTGAATCCCCTGGGATTGCTTCATAAACTTAGATTGATGGGTGTTGGTGGTTCAATTTTTGCGGTTTTGAGTGTTTTTCTGGTAGACATCAGTGTGTAGTTATTGTTGGGAGGAGTAGTGAGTTTTTAGATGTGGTATCAGGCGTCCTACGTGGTAGCGTTCTGGGCCCTTTATTGTTCATCGTTTACACTACTGACTTCATTGAACTTGTTCACAATTTACTTGTTGGTTACGCTGATGATGTTACTTTGCTGGCTGCTTGCGAGAATCGTAGTTATAAGTTGGGGGTTTCAGGATCCATTTAGCGTGATTTGGAAGTGATTGATTCCTGGTATTCTAGGTGGGGGATCAGATTAATTGCTGGTAAGACCAGAACTATGCCCGTGTCTAGGTCACGTACTGTGAGACCTGTTTCTCCCCACTCATACTGGATGATGGGTTGCTTTGTGGTTAATGACGTGGTAATCGTGGGTGTCAATTTTGATCCTAAGTTGACAATTAAGGCCCACATCCATTCAGTGGCCTCATGGGCATTGTAGAAAATATGTCTTATCGAGTTATTGCATTGTGCTTTAGCTGCTATGTCCACCCCATTTTAGAATACTGTTCCTTAGTCTAAGGTTTTGTTCCTGAGTTTGCTTGACAGAGTGGTTCGTCGATGTTCTTTTATACTAGATGGTGTTGTGCCTTGTAATCTGACGTAGAGTTGGTGAGGGTTTGTTCTCTCGATATGGTATATATTTGCTTTACTCATGCACTGACGGTTTTTCTTCCGGAGCTCTTTGCTCGGGCACGGCTTACTCGATGTACCGATATTCTTCATGGGTATGTTCTGGAACCGGTACGATGTCGTTCACGCCAGTATTTTCCTTCATGTGTGCCATCCTGTGTTGATATTTGGAATAATCTGGGTGGCTCTTCCTTTGGTGTTGCAGGCATTGGCAGCTTCAAGCAATCTGTAAACTGAATAATTATTCTGTGATGTTTGATTATCTCATTCTGCTCTTGTTGGGCTGATTATGTGAGGGTTGATGACCTTATGGAGTTTCCCTCCGTTCTCAGGTCATCAGTTTGGTGTAGTTTAATAATAATAATAATGGAAAAACAACTACGACTCTCTCATTAGGTTATTTGAAACAATGATAATCACTAAGACGACGTCACAGCCAGTTGGCTAGTTACATGAGTAGTTTAAGTCTCCTTTTTCGCAAAAGTTGATGTAAGGGGCAAGAAACAAGAAGAAATGAAACGAGGAGAAATATATATTATGTGGATAAAATCACAGTACGCATGGAGGAGGGTGCTCAACACAGGACAAGTCTAGAAAGAAGAGAAAGAATAGATGTAAACAATATCAGTGCAATTTTGAAAACGAACGTAAACAAAGTGGGCACAGCAAAAAGAAATTTCCGAAGGCTCGACCCACGGCTAAGATAATTTACCTGGTCGCTCTGTGGTTATCCAGCCAATCAGCAGAGTCGTCAACCCTATTTATTTGTTGCTATTATGCGCCATTGCTGTTATTGATACGCGATAACTTAATACTGCTCGAGCCATGCACCCAAACTACCTCATGTCTTACTCTACCCAACAGGTGGCCCACATACTCGTACAAATGAGGTCTGATTTCAACGCTTTGCTGTACATGCAGTTTGCCTCCAGTATGGCCGACTGTTTCGAAAATTTCAACAGGATTTTGGAACAGCTCCTCCCAAACTTGTCGGCTTCTGCAGTCGAGTCCAGGAGAACTTACTGCTCGACTATCAGGTGGGATAAACAAATAAAGATAATATATTATCTGGCAAACAGTGGATGCACATAACAAGGTTTTCTTCAGCCTCAATTGTAGTATTTGAAGAACTAGTGGTATGCAAAACAGTAAAAGCAGTCAGTGTTTAGGGTCAACTTGGGATCCCTCGTCGTACTTCACCTCACCTCTCGCTATCGGACTGCTCCACGCAGCATAAATCCGTAGCGTACACTTTAGGAATTGAACCCGGGGCTCCTTTTGGTACGATGCCAATTTGCTGTCACTTAACCGCTGAGTGGGTGATGAGTTGGTGATTATGTCCAAAAGCAGAACTGAGTGCAACAATAGGAGTCGATAAGAACTTCCTGTTTTACTACTATCAGGCTGTCTGTGTCTGCAGACAAAGCTGGGAGCGACCTTTTCCACAGCAGACAGATGCAAAAAGAAAGCTGCGTTAATTGTTATCGACAGTGGAGAGCTCCATTCGTGTGACCACACAAATGTCTATCCGAGGATCAGTGCCTCTTAGGCCTTTGTCGTGAAGTCCTAAAGGTAAGATCAACTTGACCGTACCATCAACTGGGAAACCCACATGCACTGGTTTGTGCTGCAGATAAAGCCCAACAGGCCCCAGAGGAGTATATGACTGCAGTTGACCACAGATCGTCTAGAGCAATGGCGGCAGTAGCCGAAGGCTCCACTGCATAATATTCTCCCCCAACCCTCCCTATTACTTGGAAAGGTCAGTAAACCCACAGCAGTACCCAGACAGGATACTGACTAATCACATCAAGCGCCGCAAAGTACTTGCCTGGCTGGGAGGGAGGTTAGAACCTGTGGCCTTGAGAGTCAATATCAGCTGCTTTAGTCTGCTGCTACGGCTATTAACCCTCTCGACTTTACAAGCACAATTTTTTTTTTTTAAGATTGGGCTGGAGATCACCGCTTCTAGGGAGACAATTTTAGTCATGACCGGCACCTCACCACAAATAAAAAAGGTCTTTCAAAATATTCGTGCCGCAAAAAAAAAAAAAAAAAGCTACTGCGCACTTGTAGCTCTGCACCTCCCATCTATGATCTTGACATAAGATAAAAGTAAATCATGATTATAAACGATGAAATCTCCACAAGGCTGCTGGTGGTGCGCCTTGTTATGAGATGAGGATGAGGCCTGTAATTATTGATAAGTTAGATACACTAACTGTAAGCTTTTTTATTAATGGGTTAGTGTTATGATACTCAAAAAATGTTATTATAAATTACTAATGGTGTTATGAAGCTCAAATGTCATTATAATTTACTGATAACACTGACAAGTGAAGTTACATATATATATATAATAATATAATTCGCTAATTACAAGAGCATATAGTTTAAATCCGAAGCTCACTCAGGCAGGGCAACCGGCAGATTTCAGCCATTGTGAAGTTCACTCAGGCTCAGGGCAAACGGCAGA